>CM075509.1:880000-1027500 GCA_037950675.1 Hypophthalmichthys molitrix
ATCCCTCCGTCCGGGTCTCTCATCGACGCTTCCTAAACTGACATCAATACCTCGGCGTCTTGGGCTCCGCAACACCTGTCCTGTTGCTATGGAGACGTAACCTCTGACAACAGAGGTTCCCGTGACGACGCACCGTGTCGTATTGCTCCTGATTGGATATCGATTATGCTTTTGTGACACATAATAGGATCAAAGCTTTTGTGCGGCTTCACTCAGCTTCAGATCAGCGTTTATTTACGAGCTCTTTTATTCATCAAGAACCCGACGGATCAGACAGGAAACAGAAAATACCTAAAGAAATCACAAATGAGATGTCTTTAATATCTCTGTTGTTTCTCCCACATGTAAATGAGAATAAATGGAGAATAAATGGAGATGTTTCTCCTCAGAAAAAGACTTTCAAAGATGTCTCAAACAGGGACTGCAAAGGAAAATTAGCCATTCAATCTGGTTCTTTTACACTACAGGTCAAAAGTTTGGAATAATTACTTTTTTTTCTGAAAGAATATTAGAATGATTTCTGAAGGATCACGTGACTGGAAGACTGGAGTAAGACAGAACTTTCATCTTTGCCTGAGCTAACGTAGCAACAAAACGATCCTGGAATTTGACAAAGTTTGGTGCATTTTTAAAAAATTGCAAGTCTCACATGGACAGATTCGCGTTTATTATTCAGAAAGAAATCTAGCGGAGATCTCTCACATTTCTGCATCATTTAGTGCGACTGCAGTTCCACCCACACATGAGAGCTGAAGAGTTCTGGAACGCTTGACAAGCTTTCGTCTCTCGCTGAAGTTTTCCACACCTGGAGGACGAGAACCTTCAGCTGTCGCTCGACTCACAGATGGTCTGCATGTGTGTATGTGTGTATGTGAGTGTGAGCGAGAATCACCGGGGATTTGTTCACACACACACACACACACACAGCATCAGTAATTAGCAGCTCATGCTCTCAGTCAGAAGGTTGGTAACGGCATGTCAGCTTAACAGATGCAGAGCGTAGACGTTCTTCATACTGGAGACAGATATGCGGTAATAGAATGCTGTTTGCTAACTGCCACAACAGGAAAAAGCGCAGAAGAAGAAGAACAGACGATCTATGCATAGATATGTTTACATGTAATCTCTCAACCAGTGTTTCAGGACATCAATAAAACAGCTTGAGAATAATATCTCACATAGCATTACATTTACCTCAGGTAAGTCATTCAGTTACCAAACTACAGTTTGGTCCAAACAGCTTTAGGCAGAAAACAAGAGACGTGCAACTAAAACCCACTTCATTAGTGCTTATTCATTCACATCTCAAAGGAATAGTTCACTCAAAAAAACAAAACAAAAAACACACACTAACAAACCTTTATTACTGTCTTTTTCTGTTGAACAAAGAATGTATGAAGATTCTTCAAAATGTTCCATTTGTGTTCCAATCAAGAAAAAAAAAAAAAAAAAAAAAAAAAAAAAAATATATATATATATATATATATATATATATATATATATATATAGGGATTTGGTATCCTTTGTTGGCGAACTATTCTTTTAAGAAGATTATCACATTAAAATGGACCCTAATTATTATTATGTTCCAATCAAGAAACAACAGCATATTAATTTGGAACATGTTCCATTTTTTGGTGAACTTTTCAACATTCAACTTTTTTTTTTATAAAGAAGATCATCATTAAAATGTGATTAAAATGCAGTAATTATCACATTTAAATGGTCCCTAACTATTATTGTGTTCCAATCGAGAAACAACAGCAAATGAATTTGGAACATGTTTCATTTTTGACAAACTTTTTTTTTTTTATTAAAATTAAAATGTGATAAAGCCCCCCATCATGTTTCATTTTTGGGTAAACTGATGATTATCGCATTAATGTAAGTTCACTAGAGAAATGGACTCTAAGGGGGAGCATTTCACTAAATATATGCACTATATTACCTTATATATTCATTATATTTACTTTACATGTTAGTAATGTCTTAATTATTTAATGTTTAAATAAATCTGTCCTGAAAACAAGTTATGACAGTAACGGTGTAAATGATTATATTTCAAAAATGAATTGGAGTAGAAAACAATAGTATTTCAATATTTACTATGTTTGAATGTTCTATTATATATGTGTATACACACACACACACACACATATATATATGCACACAAACACTTTTCTTTTTTCTAATACACATAAGAAACTGCATTAATATATGCATTTAATTCCTGTTGTAATATCAAGCTTTTCTGACTTGTACATTTTATTTGAATTAATTCACTCCGCACCCTCCATTCCATTAATTATTCATTATTTGCCCTTTTTTAAACAATTTGCTACTAAACCTCTCATCCGATTTGCTATTCAGATGTGCTTAACACCATTATCTCAATTAATACAGCGACACGTGCTAATGCTTCTGTTCTATACAAAAGAATAAAAGCCAGCCCAGACTTTATCAAGCAAAGTGAAGGAGAATGAAAAGGAGGCGAGCTGGTCTACAGGACTGTGCTTTATTTAGAGTCTAAGCAGAATATAACCGTCTAGAGCTACAGAGATCATGAGCAGGGAGGAAAACCGGGCCGAGCCCAGACTATATTACAGCTCTGATTCACAAACAGAACAACATGAGCCAAAGGCTTGTGTCTCTTCAAGTAAACGTGTTTCTTTCAAAGATTCGAAAGACATTTCATTGCAACTCAAAAGAGATTGTGTGTAAATGAATCATCCGCGGAACCAATACATCAAACAAAAAGATTAGAAAAGCATAAGAGAATTTCAGAAAAAAGAGTTTAGGAAGCTGTGAATGTTGTGGTCTCTCTGCTGGAAAATAAACGTTTTGTGTCCGGCTCCTCATTTCAGTTTGGTCCAAATAACTTTAGGCAGAAAACAAGAGATGTGCAACTAAAACCCACTTCATTCGTGCTGATTCATTCACATCTCAAAGGAATAGTTCACTAAAAAATGTTTACACTCAAACCTTTATTACTGCCTTTCTTCTGTTGAAGGTATGAAGATTCTTCAAAATGTTCCATTTGTGTTCCAATCAATGAACATGGATTTGGAACATGTTTCATATGGGAGAACTTTTCCTTTAAGATGATTATCACATTAAAATGTCCAATGATTATTATTATTGTGTTCCAATCAAGAAATAACAATGTATGGATTTGGAACGTTTCATTTGTTTGTGTGTGTGTGTGTGTGTGTGTGTGTGTGAACTCTTCCTTTAAGGTGATTATCACATTAAAATGTCCCATTATTATTATTATTATTATTGTGTTCCAATCAATGAATAATGAATTTGGAACAAGTTTCGTTTTGGGGCAAACTGTTCCTTTAAGATGATTCTTCTCATTATTATTTGTTGGGAGTGTTTTGAAGCCTCATTGGCTGTAAAGGCTCGGCAGATGAACGTAGGTTAATGATCATGAGCAGATGAACCAAAACACAAACAACCAGCACATTCAAAACCTCCTCACAGTTCATTTCTTCTGAAGAAACATAAAAATAAGACATGAACACAATAATGAGAATACAGTTTCAAGGCAAATATCTGGTATTAAATAGTTTTTCCAAAATATGAAAAAAAAAACATTTTTGGTTACAGAAACACGGTCAAATAAAACATATTTGCAGTGGATGAATATTGAGCCTCAAACATCATTCTCTAATGTACAGTAAACATGACTCTTAATGTTGTAGCACTCCAGGGAGGAAGTGATGTCACTCCAATTAAAACTTGATGACACTGACGATTCAGTCATCCTCAACAAAATAAAATAAAATTAATTCAAGCAAAGAAAAACACAAGCATTTGCCATTGTTAATATAAAGTTCATTGTAATATTAGAGCCTCAACGACACAAGAAATATTTTTCTACAATACACCTCATAAATAATTTTGATAGCTTTCTTCTCTTAAACTCAGTGAAATATATTAATTATTAATTGTCTTTATTTCCCCTTGTTCTAGTAGTAATGTAATAATTTTTAAAATTATATCAGCAAAAATGAAAGGCAGCACACAAATACTTTTATCCAAAAATAAAAAAAATGAACATGTTCTGAATGATAAATAATAGTTTATGGTAATCGAGTACAAATAATGATACAAAATCAAACAGGAAATGTGAGTTATTAAGTCCAAAATCATATAAATTTCACTGAAGTACTAGTATGGTGTAAAATACTTAATTTAAATAACATATAATGACTGTTTTCTATGGAAGCTAGTTTCCGCAACTAAATAAAAAAAAAGGTAATTGCAACTTTGTATCTCACAACTGATCTTTTTTAATCTCTTTTTCTCAGAATTGCGAGATTTAAACTCAATTGTGAGATATAAAGGCAGAATTGGATGATACAAAGTCACAATTGCGTGTTTTCTTGCAATTGTGTTTTTATCATGCAATTCTGACTTTATAACTCACAATTCATATTTTTTTTTTCTTGGAATTGCGATATAAACTCACAATTGCATCTTATAAAGTCAGAATTGTGAGATATAAACTCTTTTTCCCCACACAATTAGACATTATAACACACAATTGCAAGTTTATATCTCACAATTCTGACTCCATATCACAAAATTCTGAAAAAAGTCAGAATTGTAAGATATAAACTTGCAATTTAGAGAAAAAAAAAATTGCCAGATTTGTCAGATTTTTTTTTGTCGCAATTACCGCATTGTCACCGAATTGTCGCAATTACCTTTTTTTATTTTTTATTTCATGGCAGAAAAAAGCTTCCAGATTTTTCACATCATGGTATGGGAATCTAATTTTTTGCATTGCAGTTATGAGAATTTGGGAAAGAAATGTAATCAAGTGTTATGAAAATAACGCAAAAAAAATCTCATAATTTCTTAGTTATTTTGGATTATTTTGCGGTGCAATATGACACAGACATGAGCCACTGTATCGAAACACTAACAGCTCGTTCCCTGCACACTTGAACTCCTAGTGGACAAAACTCGCTGCTACAGGGCCGCTATTCATTCGCACGTCCATATTCTCTGAATATGCTCATGTAAACGCCAACGTAACTCCTGGAAGGGTAGAAAAGCTTAAAAACGAACTCGTCTATATTTGCTCAGTACTGAAACTGGAATAAATAGAGAAAAATCAGTCAAAATGACCAGGGAGCAAAGTCAAAAGTTACCTAAGCCTCAATGCCCTGCCCTAATTAAACAGCCCCGCCCCTTCACCATAACCCCGCCCCAATAAAACAGCCCCACCCCTTTACCATAACCCAACTCCGTCCCTTCACCATAACCCTGCCCCCAATCAAACAGCCCCGCCCCTTCACCATAACCCCGCCCCCCACCCTGTGCTACGATCTATTCAGATTATATTAACAACACGCTGGACGAAGCTAAGCTAAAGGAGCAAAGTCTAGTCTTTGCTAGCTATCTTGAGTTCAAAACATGACAGAATAAAAAACAATTGCCTTTTTTGCTTTGCTTTGAATCGTAGCGCTGTTATCAGACATGATTGCACAATTTCTGTGACTGGCTGCTTCAAAACAGGCTCTCTGATGCATTAAGCGTTGCATGATGATAGAATGAGGGTGAGTGCATCTTTGCTGCGGTTTCATAATTGCGTCGGATGACATGTCAGGTGCCCAAGAGGATCCACAAACCATGACATCATCGAGACTGATGCCCTGAGAGTTTATAAAGATCTGTGGCCTTTCAGGTTTTGCGTCTGCATGCATTTCCAACGCTCTCTAAAATCTCGTTTCCGCTTGCTATGAAGCAAATCTCGCTCCTTTCACAAAAAAACAAATGTAAAACTATTAAATGAGGAGCATTAATTTTTCCCCGTCTAAAAAGGTTTCTTTAATTATTTCTTGACTTTTAGTCAATTACATTTGACTTCCTTCTCTTGACAATCAGCTATTTTCGGGGACGGTCGAGCCCTGCGGGCATCCGCTGGAAATGGGCTCTTCGCTCCGGAGCGATCCGCACTCCCGCGGCCCCTTAACGAACCCCGAACGGCCTCTTAACGAACGCCGGAGCATCGAGACGAGCTTGAATGCAAATGCACAGATCAGGCGTGCACATGACAGAAATACGATTGAACAAAAGCGACACACACACTGGATACAGATGAACTGGACCTCATAGATTTGGTGTTCTTCACTTTTAACTGCGTTGGCACTGAGACAGAGAAATGAAATCCTCCTGATTCTGAGGGCGTTTACTCACTAGAGCACTTTCACAAACCCTTCACCTTCCATTGAACTCAATGGATTGGCAGCGTTCTTGAACTCTAACTGAAACTACTCGGTGAATTGAAACAAGAGGAACAGCGTGTGAAGACGACACTTGATTTAACACTGATAAATATAGCATGTTCTTCTGCTCTACAGATATATGGCACTTTAACCTGGACGCCTGACAGAGGTTCTGGCCTCGTTTCATACAGACCAAACCTCGCTAAAACAGCATCCTTATTCTAGGAGACATGAGCAGTGTGAAACTAGACCGTACGATGGATGATATGTACTGCAAATCTGCAAAATACTGTGCTTTAGCAAACTATTTCAGTGCTTGAGAATAATCTGTGCTTTGCTGATCACAGGGTCATTGAACACAAACAGGTGTTTTATCAAAATAAAAATGGTGCATTTACTGTATTCTTAATCTGTATTTTTTATTTTCCAGTACAAATATCTACACATTCTTAAATCAAGATACATTTACTTGAGAAGCAAAATGACTGAAGATATTAAGTTTCTGGTTAAAACAAGAACAAATATCTGCTAATTTCTCAGAAAAATAACTTTAATTCAAAGGGAAAACAAGATTATTTTTCTGACCCCACTGACACACATTTTCTGTTGTTTTAAGCAAAAACCTCTGGAG
This sequence comes from Hypophthalmichthys molitrix, assembly GCA_037950675.1. NCBI lineage: Eukaryota > Metazoa > Chordata > Actinopteri > Cypriniformes > Xenocyprididae > Hypophthalmichthys > Hypophthalmichthys molitrix. The sequence continues at coordinate 886,874 of CM075509.1, forward strand.
CTCAAATATATATCGTAGCCACAAATTAAAAATTCATTCCCTCGATTTAGTAAATCATGGCCACGTTGTACTAATTCGTTCCCTTCTTTTGATTTAACTAAAACAAGGGATCAAATTGTTATAAGGTGCACGATTTAGTAAAACGAGGGAACAAATTATTATAATGTGTGTAAAATGAGGGAACGAATTATTATATTGTGCAAAATTTAGTAAAACGACTGAACGAATTATTATATTGTGCAAACGGTTTAGTAAAACGAGGGAACAATTTATTATATCGTGTACAAAATTTAGTAAACCGAGGGAACAAAATGTTTTGTGTGACCGATTTAGTAAAATGAGGGAATGAATTAATATATCATTGCCAAAATTTAGAAAAACGAGGGAACAAATTATTATATTGCTGCCAAAATTTAGTAAGTTGAGGGAACAAATTATTATATCATGCGAACGATGTAGTAAAACGAAGGAACAAATTATTATATCGTTGCCAAATTTAGTAAAACGAGGGAACAAAATATTTTGTGTGAACGATTTAGTAAAATGAGGGAACGAATTAATATATCATGCACATGATTTGGAACAATGGAACGAATTAGTAAACGTATTAGTAAATCGTGCGAATGATTTATTAATCTGTGGCCACAATATACATATTTTTCTCCCGCATGTGCGGGGCTCTTTAAAAACTCAATTTTTTTTTATCATTTTCTCATAAAACAAGACTTAATATCTTCAGTCATTTTGCTTCTCAAGTAAATGTTTCTTGATTTAAGAATGTTTAGATATCTGTACTGGAAAACGACAAAAATACTGATGTTTTTTTTTTTTTTTTCAGTGTGGATGCAAAAGTGAAATGAACATTTGTGAAATTTCATTTGGCACTTCTTAAACCTCTTACAAACTAATCTAAAGCTTTCGCTTTAGTTTCATGGAGGTCAGGATAAATCTAGAAAAGGTTTCTGGGATGGTAATTTGTGGCGTATATATTCATACAAAATGATAATGCAGAAACTCCCTCGCATGAAACACATTGGCAGGTTTTTAACTACAGCTAGTGCAAATTGTTATGATTAAGAAATGTTTTCCAGCAAGTGGCTTTATCAGCACAGGATGGAGTGAATAAAACTATACTGGCTACAAGATCGGTGAGATGAAAAACAATCAGAATCATGAATAATGCAACACAATTATTCTAGGGAGACCAAAGCTATTTTCACAAAAGCGTTTTCAGTTTCATGATGACGCACACATGGGCAGGCCGTTACCTCATCAATATCTGTACATCGTTCACAGCAAGACTAATATCACCGTTCAAGGGCAGGCAGCATGGCAGAATTGCATGGTTTTGGTCCTCTGGGATCCTGGAGGGAGCGTCTTTTTTAAAGGATAAAAGCAACGTCTCATATGCTGGCATGAAGGTTAAGAGGTCAGGTTTGGTCATTGACACCCAGATTTCTCTCCTCAATCTTAGTCGTATGCAGTCGATCACTAGGTAAAGACCTGCCCATTGAGAAATGTTAACTCACAGAAAGATCAACTTTGAGATGGAAGAATGAGGTTAATGTTGATTTCTTAATATCTACACACGGAAGAGGAACAAAGATGCCAATGAATCTCTGGGTGGCCAAATCTTGAGGTGAATAACTTGTTTTTAAGGCCTGATCATCAGCGGATAAATGCAAACTGCACAAAAACATCACACTTAATTCAAAGGGAAAACAAGATTATTTTTCTCACTCCACTCTATTTTTTATTACGTTAAAGTGCCCCTATTATGCTATTTTAAAGGTTCCTAATTTTGTTTTTGAGTCTCCTACAATAGGTTTACGTTCTTCAAAGGTCAAAAAACACTTTAATTTTCTCATAATATCCACTGCAGCATCAACTCATTTCAAAGAATCTAAAAAACAGTTCGTTCGAAGATTTGGTCGCTCTAAAGAGCGCCTTTCTAAGAGCCTCCTTTGCTCTGATTGGTTCGATGGCCCTGCTGTGATTGGTCGGAAAGCAAATGCTCATTATCATATCTGAATCTCAGCTCTTGATTCACAGTGTTACGAACAGTAACGATGGCGTAGGTTTTACCGTTTCAAGTGGATTTGCTTTGGCAGCAGAAAACAGCGTCTTCTCGACATGAACAACATGAACCAAACTCTTCCAGTCTCAGATACAACTACAGTGATTGAGGGCGGGGCAAAGTAAACACTGTTCACCGGCAGCCAATGAAGATCACAGGTAGGAATTATGCAAATTTGTTACATTGTTACAAATGTTGGAATTACTGACGACTCGTTTCGACAGTTCAGAATCACTTCTTTCTTTTAGGGGACAATAACTTTATTTGTTGTGCACTTTGATCTTTGAAACTTTTTGCCACACTTGCCAAGAAATTTTTAAAAACAAATATTTAATTTTAAGAAAATTTACTGACCATAAATATTTTTTACTGGCCATGTTTTTGCAAAAACAGGCAGTTATGACATCAAAATTTTAGATACCGGACATAATTTAGACACAATTTTCAGGTACAGAAATCTAAAGTAATCAAATGAAAAATAACACTGCATAGTCTTCACTGTATAAATTAAACATAAATTAAACCATATTAAAGTTATTAAATGTGTTTTTAATGTTGTTTGATTAACATTAATGACAGACAGCAGCAGGAATATTAGGCTGCTGTCACTTTAAGAGCGAATGCACTGATCCAATATACTGTTACACACGCGTTTTCTTTCTCAACTGTTTAGGTTCACTTAAAACATAATGACTATGTTTGCTAGGATACTCTCCAAGACAAGCATGTTTTGGACATAATTTTTGTGTGAATTTGTCCGTTCAAGCGCAAGAAGATGAGAAAGAGAGCTCAATTTAGTATTCGTGCATGCTTTAGATGTGCGCACACACAAAACATTCACGAGTATTGAATTGAGTTTCCTTTCATGTCTTTTTGCGCTTTAATATTTAAATTGGAAAGGCTTAAACTTTTAAAAAAGCATAATAGGGGCACTTTTTTTTAAGTAAACAAGACTTAATATCTTCAGTCATTTTGCTTCTCAATTAAATATATCTTGAATTAAGCATGTTTAGATATTTGTGCTAAGCAAGAACATCGTTTTTTTGCAGAGTGTGAATGATACGATCAGTTCAGATGAATCACTGATGAAATGAAGGTAGGTCAGAGAGCTCACGGAGGCATTTACACTGGATTACAGCACAGATGAACATCTTTAACTGCTAATGATGATCGATGTGCAGTGAGATCATGTGCGTTTAGTGCTTTGAGAAGTTTGAGACAGGCAATGGCTTCAACAGACCAATAAACATCTCATTAAGTGAAGGGGTATCAAAAATGTCACCGTTTCCTTTCGCGTAGCTTCGGTTCATTTGGCAGTTTCAGTAGCTATCGACCCTCCTCGTCTTCCTCCGTTTAGTGTCATTAAAGTCCAAGCATCTGAATCTGTCTTTCTCTCAGAGTACAAAAAGCATGGAAAGGAAAACAGACGTCACGTCCGATCATCTGACTGTGGATTGTCGCTTGAACACAAAGGCTTCTGGGATCCTGGACCCTGTCAGACAGACTACGACACGTTTCCTCGTCCGTTCCGGTCATTCGTCTTCTTCCAAATGGCGGAATGGAGAAAGAGCACAACATGATGAATGATATTATCCAGCGGGCGAGGAAAGAGACGCTTCACCTCTTTTGTTTTCATTTGTACATTTTCCTTCCCTTCTTTACAAGTTCAAGTATTATCTTCTCTAATAAAAATAAATAGAAAACATGAAAAATGAGCAACTCTACTCCTACATTCTACTTTTCTAATCTACGTCTTGGTGCAAGAAACAGCTACCAGAGCAAACCGGAGTCACATGACCGTCTTTTTCTCCTTGTGTTTTTACAGACCTACAGATTTACTTTCTTCTACTGTTAACATTAGTAATCATTATACTCGCAGCTACAAGGTAAGAGTTTTTGTGATTTTTAAATATATATATTTATATATTTATATACTTTTAAAAAGCGTGTAGTCCTTTGGTCCCTATTTTCTAAGGAATGACGCATGTAGATATTCCTGGATTCTCTTCCAGAGCGCAGATCACGCGAAACCAGTGTAGGCACGAAAACCAAAATGGCAGCAGGCTGGTGTGTGTGTGTGTGTGTATGTGTGTGTGTGTAGAGATCAATACATTTACATGAGGATTTCAAAATAGTTTTGTATATCTGCATGTGTGCATGTAAAGGCGAGAATATTCCCAACATCTCAGCAGATGTGCATTTGTGTGTGCATTTGTATATATCCGTTTGTTTATGCATGCTTTGAGCATAACGTGTTCATAAAGGTTTTTTTTTTTTCTCAATCTTGTTTAAAAAAAAAAAAAAGACAGCAGCAAAAAAGTTGGTCTTTGCAAAATGCAAAAAAGCATCCTGCAAATGCTGAAGCAAAAAAAGACGGGGAAAAAAAAGAACAAAGTTGGCAGAAAAAATCCTTTGTGTTCCAGTTTTTCCAGCTCTCAGTGATTTTCCCACAAAATCCAGGGACCGCTCGCCTCCTGTGATATGTAGCAGAGCAAAAGTCTTTTGACTTGTGGAAATAAGGTGTTGTAGTCCTTCATCCTGACAGAGAGAAAGAGAGAGAGAAGAAGAGAAGCAGACGGTGAATTGAAGATGGTTCTAGAAGCTCTAAACTCATACAAACTACTGAAGAGCCTGAATTTTTCCCTTCATCATTTACACTACAGACATGTGCAGATACTGTCCTTGGAAAACCTCGTCAACTTAATCTCATGGATGCAACTCATATTCCACCCCAAAATCAAGAAATTATATAACGTATGAAGAAAATGAAGCTTATTTTATGATAATTCTAATTATTTTTTGCTTTATGTGACATTATTTTTCATGACAAACATTTCTTCCACAAACTTTTATCATCATCATCATTACATGTACAGATGTTTTACTTTTTAACTTGCTTGTAATTCTTGGTATTTTTAATGCATTTCTATAAATATTCATTCAAGAAAATCAGTGTAAGCAGTACAATACTATCATGTATAAAAACTTTACACATTTTCTAAAAAACATAAATACCATACAATACAATTTTTAAATATTTTACCTTTTTGTTTTGCATCACAGTAATAATGAAAATTTAGAAGGAAATGTTCTTAATTGTCATGAAAATAATGAAGAATAATGCAGATAATATACAGTATAAAGCCCTTCACAAAGTTTGGTTTGCAGCGATCGACTTGAAAGATGCGTACGTTCATGTCTCGATTCTCCCCCGACAGACCGTTCATGTGCTTTGTGTTCGAGGGACGGGCATACCAGTACAAAGTCCTCCCCTTCGGGCTGTCCCTGTCACCTCACGTCTTCATAAAGATCGCGGAGGCTGCCCTTGTTCCCATGAGAGAACACGGCATAGTGCTCAGACACCTGGGGCTGGGGCTCTGGGTCAACTGGGAAAAGAGCAAACTCTTCCCTGTGCAGGGGATCTCTTTTCTCAGTATGAGTTGGACTCGGTCAACCTAACAGTACGCCTCAGAGAGGAACGTATTAGCTTGGTGCTGAACTGCTTGAATTCATTCAAGGGCAGGACAGCGGCCCCACTGAAACTATTTCAGAAGCTCTTGGGGTATATGGCATCCGCAGCCGCAGTAACGCCTCTCGAGAGTGGAGAATCCATCCCTAGGTGGTCCAGCTGATTTGGAGACACTTTGGAGCCGCACAGGTAGACCTGTTTGTCTGTCCAGACACAACCCACTGCCAGTTGTTTTACTCCCTGACCGGGGGGACCCTCGGCATGGATGCACTGGCACACAGCTGGCCCCGGGGCCTATGCAAATATGCGTTTTCTCCAGTGAGCCTACTTGCATAGACACTGTGCAAAATCATGGAGGACGAGGAGCAAGTCTTGCTAGTTGTGCCTTACTGGCCCAACCGGACCTGGGTCCCAGAACTCACGCTCCTCGCGACAGCCCCTCCTTGGCGCATTCCTCTGAGGAGGGATCTGCTTTCTCAGAGACAGGGCACGCTATGGCACCTGCATCCAGACCTCTGGAAACTCCATTTTAAACACGGGACACGAGGGTTCAAGGTGACCTACCCCAAGCGGGGGTAGACACCATCACTTTCGCTAGAACCCCCTCTACAAGGCGCCTCTATGCCTTGAAGTGGAACCTATTCATTGAATGGTGCTCTTCCCACTGGGAAGACCCCCGAAAAGGTCAGAGTCATGCTTTCCTTCCTGCAAGAAGGGGTTAGAGCGAAGGTTGTCTCCCTCCACCCTGAAAGTGTATGTTGCCGCAATAGTCGCACATCACAATGCCGTTGAAGGTGAGTCCATCGGAAAGCATGAGCTGATCATCAGGTTCCTCAAGAGGTGCAAGAAGGTTGAATTCTCCTCGTCCTACCTCAATACCCTCTTGGGACTTGTCTTTGGTGCTCACGGCACTTCAGAGACCACTCTCTGCAGTTAGTGGAGTTAAAAATCCTGTCATTGAAGATAGTACTCCTGACTGCACTGGCTTCCATCAAGAAGGAAGGGGACCTGCAAGCATTTTCGGTCATTTTGGTTGTGCCTGTACGTGGACTGAACGAAGAGATTCAAGACCTCAGAGCAGCTCTTTGTCTATTATGGAGGCCAGCAGAAGTGAAAGGTTGTCTCCAAGCAGAAATTGTCTCTAGATGGGACGCAGAGGTCCTAGGTGACAGTGCTCCTGACTGTGCTGGCTTCCATCAAGACGGTAGGGGACCTGCAAACATTTTCAATCAACGAATTGTGCCTAGAATTCAGGCCGGCCAACTCACACATTGTCTTGAGAGCCTGACCCGGATATGTGCCCAAAGTTCCCACTACTCCTTTCGGGGACCAGGTGGGGCCTAGCCCTCGCTTTGAGCCTGTATGTGGACTGAACGCAGAGCTTCAGGACCTCAGAGCAGCTCTTTGTCTATTATGGAGGCCAGCAGAAGGGAAAGGCTGTCTCCAAGCAGAGACTGGCCCACTGGATAGTGGATGCCATCGTCTTGGCGTACCAAACCCAAGGCATGCCCTGCCCCCTCGGGTTGAGAGCTCACTCTACCAGGAGTGTTGCTTCCTCCTGGGCTCTGGCGCATGGTGCCTCGCTGACAGATATATGTAGAGCCAGTGTCCTCCCATGTACTTACCCCGAGTGGCCAGTGAATGTCAGGGACCCGCTTGCTGCGCCATTCCCCTCTACTGACCGGATACGTGCGCTTATTTCTGCTCCTCAGTTGAGTTTCCTAGATGGCGAACGTCCTCCATCACCCTCAGCAGTCAGACGTGGCGCAGCGCCCGACGCCAGGCCTAACATTTGTAAGTACACCCATTGGTTGACCCCTGTGTTAGGTGCCTATATATTGTGATCCCCACGGTGATCCCATATGTGTATTCCTCCACAGTACGGCTTCCTTGTCGGCGAGCCAGTGTCTTTCCATTGGCAGAGTCCGCTCTGCCGTCCCTGCCGGTGTTGACTCCCTCCTAACTAGGTTGGAGCCACCTCAGAGACATTCCATATGTTGCACTGCCCTAAATGCCCAGTTCATATGTGTGATCTCCACATGATACCTCCCTGCTGGCAGGATGTGGATTCCTCAGCATTCCTTTCTGCTTGAAAGGGCAGTGTTATCCAAGAGTGTTACCGAATGGGTCAAGCGCAACAACAGTAATTGACCTTCTCTGCGTTAAGCCCTGTCCTGTCTTCTGCCCCAACAGGGGCGGAGGGTATCAGGTGGCTTACAAGGGGCGCTGGAAGGGGCAGCAATAGTGCCACTTTGGTAGGGATCCCAATTTGTCAGTTCAGTTCTGACATAACATCGAAAGTGACTGACTGAAAGGGAACGTCTCGGTTACATATGTAACCCTCGCTCCCAGAAGGAGGGAACGGAGACATTATGTCCCGTCGCCGCAATTGCTGTACCACTGATGAGCGGCCGGGTCAACGGCTCAGCTCCTCAACGAAAACCTGAATGTCCATTGCTCCTGCTTCCGCATTTATACCCGTGCTGCGGGGTGGAGCACGAGATGTAAATCTTGCATGCCAATGTGCATTGGCTTGTTTATTTTACACACGAAGGTGATAGGGCTCTATAAATTTATCTATTGATATTTATGTATTTTTTGATTCTGGGGTGAGATATATCTGTCATGTTCTTGACAGGTTTCATAAGAAACATCTAAAAAATAATCTTATATTTTCATGTGTTTATACAGGTATAAGGTCTAGATGAAAGTGAACCGGCTGGTAAGTTCTTGTAAATGAGTTTTCTAGGACAGCAGCTCATTTAAAATACTGTGACCCTCCTGTGTGAACAAACAAGGCCATGAACAACCACTGTCATACTGTACTTACTGTTTACTAACAAATGGTTTGATCTGAACATCAAAACTTACACAATGGAAATATGGAAATATGCAAAAAGTAACCAGCAGCTACAAGACAGAAGCAATAGAAGCAACGGCAAGCTTCCATCGACGGGTCATTTTTTCTGACCACACTGAGAGCAAAAACACAACCGCAGCCAATTCAAACAAATCTGATGTTTAATATAAAGTGTTTATGTGCTCAATCTGTTAGCACTGGCACTGTTGCCAACAAACATGATAAAATCCTAGTTCAAATTTTCAGCAGAGAAAAATAAATTCTTGTGTCATCTGTTTTATAAACTAGATTTAAAGGACAGTGTGTTTCAGGATCTGATTAAAGCACCTCTAACTAAAAGCTCACAGATATTAAATCATCCACAACAAACACTGAAATATACAGTCCAAACCAGCAGCAATAACACCTAAAGATAATGTATATGCATGCATTATCACAGAAATATAATGCACCTTATTAAAAAATGTTGACTCAGTAAACTAATAAACTAATAATCAGGGTTGAATCTACAAGCAAAACTATTGCAGATCTCCTAATGAAAACAACATATAGCAAAAGTGAAAGTTCTCGATTTATAAACACTGAAAGAATCTTCACCATTACATTAGAGATGGCAATTAAATGAAAAGAAATATGTTTACGTACACAAAGCAAAGCCTTTGAAACCTCCAAAACACAAAATACACACCAGAACAAACAGAGCTTGAATAAGGAAAGAAAGAGAGAGAGAAATATAAACCACAGAGAGCAAAATATCCACCACATTCAACGAGGAAGAGCACAACAACTCACGGTACAACAGCAATAAAGGGGCAAAGTTCACAACCCATCAAAATCAACCAATCAGCACTTGAGTTACGACGAGCGGCTCCAGCTATCAGAAGAGACCAGTTACACTCCACCACTGGAAACAGCAGAAGTATAGAGAGAGATACAGAGTTAATGCCACGTCATGCCACTGTCACAGCCGGTCACATGACGTCACCCACACCAACGTGACATCACTGGGTGGAACTTACAGCGCTGGACACGCGTCCTCTGATGGAAGACATGTGGCTACATAAGAGAGCGGCCCGTCCTGAGCTACCTGAGCCCTGCCAGGGTTCGTGCAATGAGAGAACAAAAACACAAGAATCCATGGCATTCGTCTCGTCAGCTTCATATTAGGATGGCTTTAGGAATTCATATATAGCGGATAAATCATGACAGATATTTACAAGACAAAACATGTTAGTACTGTAAGACAAACACACAACGGGAATGATGCAAACAGGTGAACAGCCTGCGGTGAACGAGTTCTTGTACGTTATTTATCGGTCACATTCACACTCATGTTGTTCCAAACCCGTATGACTTTATTTCTTCAATGGAACACAAAAAAGACATTTTGAGTTTGAATAAGAAAATGCACAAATGAGATGCAATGGATTGGAAAATTTGATTGCATTTGGGAAAATTTGATATAATGAGAAAGACTGGACAAAAAAAAAAAAAAAAAAAAAAAAAAATGGAGGGGAAAATTTGGATCCATTTGGGAAAACCTGATATGATGGCATGATAAGATAAGATAAGATAAAATAAAATAAAATAAAATAATAAAATAAAATAAAATAAAATAAAATAAAATAAAATAAAATAAAATAAAATAAAATAAAATAAAATAATCAGTTTAAATAAAATGGAGGGAAAAATTTGGGTCTTTTTGGGAAAACCTGATATTATTGTATGACAAAGACTAGACATTAAAAAAAGAAATAAAATAAAATAAAATAAAATAATGAAGAGGGAAATTTGGGTCCTTTTTGGGGAAATATTATTATTATTATATATATTAATATATTATTGCACGACAAAGACTGGGCATCATAAAATAAAATAAAAATAAAATTAAAATAAATGAATTAAAATAAAATTGAGGGAAAAATTTGGGTCTTTTTGGGAAAACCTGATGCTATTGCATGACAAAGACTAGACATTATAAAATAAAATAATGGAAAAATAAAATAAAATATTGTAAAAATAAAATAAAATAAAACAAAACAAAATAAAATAAAATAATGGAAAAATAAAATAAAATCTAAAATAAGGGGAAAATTTGGCTCCATTTGTCACACAGAGACTTTAGAGCTGCAAAAAATTATGTTCTTTCTCAGCATGTTTGATTACTTTTCAGTACAAATTTAAAATAAATCAAGATACCTTTACTAGAGTTGCAAAATGACATATGATAGGAAGTTTTGTTTTCTGGGAAATTGGTCAAAATTGAGTTTATTATTAAAATGAGAAAAAGTATCGGCCAAAATAAGAAATTATTATTATTATTATTATTATTTTTAATAGGAAAAAATGTTTTTTTTTAGCATTGTCACTTAGTTTTGATACATTTTAAGACTTCAGTCATCTTGCTTCTCCAGTAAATGTATCTTGATTTAAGAATGTTTAGATATTTTTTACTGGAAAACAAGACAGAAACACTGAGGAAGAACATAATTTTTAGCAGTGAGAAGACTTGGAATATACCATATGAACTACTTTTATAATGCTTATTTAATAAACCGTCATTGTGCATAAAAGATCAATGTGAATATTGCTCAAATCATACGGGTCTGTGACAACATGATGGGAGAATTTTTAGTTGAACTCTCTTCTGCTAAATTTATGTTTAGTTTCTCAGATCTCAGCTACTTTTTACTTACTGTACTTTAACACACCTTTCACACCATCATAAATTCATGAAAATGATTACTTTTAATAGCTTTTTAAAACACAGTTAACTCTGAGGCCTGTCGACTCCTGACAGAAAGCCATTTTACAGGGATTCTGCCTGAAGGTTTGCGCAGCACTTCATATGTAAGAGCAGAAATACAGAACTGAAGTCTGAACGGAGCACGTGATCAATGTGTGACAGAAGGAAGCCTGTGGAGAAACTCTCTCTGACCTGTGATGATCGTCGCAGCGGTCAGGTGAGGGTCAATACGGGCGGTTGGCGTCCTTCGGCCGCTTCAGCTGAACTTTGAGCCTCTTCATGCCGATCTGAAAACCGTTCATGGCCTGAATGGCCGCCTGAGCGCTGGATGGGTTATCAAAGCTGACGAAACCTGAGAGACAAACACACAATCAACAAGTGAAAATGTGTGTGGTGTTTGTCTGTGCAAAACTGCCCGCTTGAGGAATCTGAGAAGAATATTACAGAACAATGCCATGAATTATTCCTCAACTTCTTTTAATCCTGACTAATCTCTTTTGAATAAAATATATCTTACTCTTTGTATTAGAGCTATTGTGCATAAGTAAGAGGATTGTATTATAAATTGTTGTCTTCCATATTTATATGTTGCACTGTGTTTTCTGTAATACTTTAGCTGATCTATATCTGTGTTAATCACCTGCAGCATCTTCTCACAAGATCTGTCTAGTTGTGATGCAGAGTTTAAAAAACCTTTTTTTTAATCAATTGAGTTAAAATATTTTATATTTTAAATTAATATTTCATTAACTTAACAACACATTCACATTTTCATGGTTCTCTGATGTCGGTTAATGATCACATGATATGCAGGTAAACAATGTTTTTTTGATTGCTTTTATTTTAAAATCATTTATGTTTATGATTTAATTACTTAATAGCTTTTCATCAACTTACAAACATCCTGCAGTTCCCTCACAAACCACAGTTTATTCTGATATAGTGGCATGACAAAGACTGTACATAATATTGAATCGACTGTATATAAAATAGATAAAATTAAAAAATTTAATTAAATATTGAATGAAAAATAAAAAAATGAAAAAAATAACAAATTAATGAAATAAAATAAAATAATAAAAAATAAAATGAAAAATAAACTAATATAATGAAAAAATAAAATAAAATAATGAGAAATAAAATAAAATAATGAAAAAATAAAATAAAACAAAATTAAATAATGATAAAAGAAATTAAATAATAAAAAGAAATTATAAAACAATGAAAAAAGAAAATGAAAAAAGAAAATAATATAATGATAAAATGATAAAATGAATAAATTATAAAATAATGAAAAAATAATAAAATAATAATAAATTATAAAATAATTAAAAAATGTGAAATAAAATAAAATAAAATAATGAAAAAATAAAATAAAACAAAACAAAATAAAAATAATAAAAAAACAAAAATAAAATAATAATAATAATAAATTATAAAGTAATGAGAAATAAAACAAAATAATGAAAAAATAAAATAAAATAAAATGCTGTCATGGGTGCTTAAGCCTTAGTCTGTGTTTCAACACTTGGTCTGTTCTGTAAAAAAAAAAAAAAAATCTGGAAAAAGAAAATGTTTTGGAAAAACTGACTCAGTTTTGAGTTTGAGGATCATCCACACTCACTCACATCAATGATGTTGGCGAGATTACACTGTGATTTAAAGCATGTTTCTACACTGCAGTTCCTATGAGCATCTTTTATTATGTGCCAAAGTCAGTCCCATATGGAGCTTGACGAGCAGAAGTTTAATACTTAGACTTGTTTAAATCACTAACTCACAGTGAGCGACAGCCATAGAGATGCTTGACTAAAACAGCACTAATTACAACAAACATACTGAGTCTGGTGACGATCTCTGTGTGTCTAAGAGCTAAAGAGTTTAAATCCTCTTCCTATCACATCACTGACCAACTGACGGCACAAATTTCCACCTGCCGGCCGATTTCATCGACATGCTGCGGCTCCGATTGAATTTCGCGGACAGACCCTGCTTTTGTCAGACACAGACGAGATAAGACAGCGGCCCTTTAAACACACGGAGAGAGAGAGAGACGAGCTGTCAGACAGCACCATTCGTCATAAATCAGCCTGTATCTGTCACGCTCTCTCTCTCTCAGCGGAGAAACAAGAGGAGATGAGTGAATGGATGGACATTACAGCTCCAACTACACTTCTGTGTCTTAAGGTCTTATAGTGCTTTCAAATCATATTTACATCAGCCCCTGTGATTCTAAAACAGATACACACATTTACAGTCTTCCTCTTCTGATGACATTATTTGTTATTATAAAAATCTACACTACCATTCAAAAGAAGTCTCTTCTGCTCACCAAGGCTGCGTTTATTTGATCAAAAATACAGTAAAAATTGTGATATATTTTTACAATTTAAAATATCTGTTTTCTATGTGAATATATAGTAAATTATGATTTATTCCTGTGATCAAAGCTGAATTTTCAGCATCATTACTCCAGTCTTCAGTGTCACATGATCCTTCAGAAATCATTCTGATATGATGATTTGCTGCTCAAGAAACATTTATGATTATTATCAATGTTGAAAAGTCATTTTTATTTATTTAAATAATTAAATCTAGCTTTTATTTATTTACAGAAAACTTTTGAATGACAATAATAATAATGGATAAAAAAAAATAATTAAAGCTATAAGACAAGATCATAGAGGGAACAGACCATTTACAGCCAAAACAGGCAATTTACCACGGGAAATATTTGGTTTTTAAAGCTTTTTAAGAGTTACTGCGCCACCTATGGTCCAATCTCCACAATCTCCACTTATTTAGAATCATATGCTGCATGTGCTCACCTATTTTCGTGAAGTTTTCGTTTAGGATTTATAGGCTTTTGAGTATATTTTGCCACACCCCTTTTCTAAATGACCCTATTATAGCTACCCAAAGGGTAAAGTTCAACTTATTTTGATAATTATTGATCTATAGCGTTCAGAGAACTGTACTGTGCTGTTTTTGTTCTGAAAAACCTAGGGCTAGTTTACAAAAGTAGTTTTTTTACATAATTGCGAATATTTAATGAACGATTTGATTGACAGCAGTGGTTCTTGAGGCAAAGTTGTTCAGCATGAGGAGATCTAATAAATTATATGAATATTGTGTGGATGTGTGAAACACCACGTGAGCTGTAAAACTCATTAGCGCCATCTAGAGGCCAATTTTTTTAAAATTCTTACAGAAATCTAGGGTTATAAGTCGAACATGCCCACCGAGTTTCATTCCGATTAGCCTCCGAAACCTTGTTTAATAGGTGCTCAAACTCCATAAGCCGATGGCGGCCATGTTTTTCGAGATACGCCAATGTCCTCACAGACTATCATGCCACCTTGGACCAAGACACTGCATGCAAAATTTCAAGTCGATCGGACTAACGGTTGCATAGTTACATCTGTTTTCATGTTTTTTTTTCATGTTATAGCGCCACCTAGTGTCCAATTGCCATGATTTCTTTACTGTGACCACAGTTTGAGCCCATACACATGTGTACCAAATTTGGTGAAAATATCTCATTCAGTTCAAGAGTTATAGCCATTTTAGTAAAACAGGCTCCGCCCACTTTGAACGTTTTGGCGCCCCTTAGCAACCGTGAATCAAAATTTCAACTTTTTTTTGATAACTTTTGATATTCAGAGTCCAAAGTTCATGTCTGCACTGGTTTGGTTCCGATCGGTGTGAAAAACCTAGGACTAGTTCGCAAAAGTAGGTTTTGGACAAAATTCAAAATGGCGTAAATTTTTCCAGGTGCAAATGATATCGGAGATATACGTTTTGTCCTTCTTGAGCCAAGGATTCCAATGATTTAAGGCATTGAGTCTACGACAAACGGTCTAGGAGTTATGAGCAGTTTCACGTTTTTGATCGCTGTAGCGCCACCTATTGGCTAGTTGGGGGTCATACCATGTCAGTCTCTCCCCTATCATCTGGCCAAGATTCAAGTCTCTAGGTATTACAGTTTGGTCTTCAAGAGTCACAAAAGTCAAACTAAAATGTGAAACTTTGAACCTCTGGTGGCGCTAGAGAGTTCACACACTATCAGTGAGAGATGTGCAGAAAGACATTCACACAGCAGCAAACGAACATCACATCTGTGTTTCAGTGATCTGGAGCTCCAGCAACACTGTACAGAACACAATCAATCACTGAAACACGATCAGCCGCCGCTTTACGCAGTGAACGTGTTTAACCGACCCACCGAATCAAGAGGTTCAGATAAACACGGCGGGAGCGGCGCATGTTTAGCCCGTCACTGATGATGAATGCACACGGATTTCTAATTCCAGCACATTCCGCTGACATGATGAAGTAATGAGGTAGAATGTGTTCGTCTCCACACCGGAGGAAGCTGATGAAAAAGACCTGATTTAATTTCCTTCCTGAGCAGCGTCTTTATCTAATTTTACTGCAACTTCGGAGGGAGCCTGCGGGCGCGGAGCGACAACCGAGACGCTGCGCTCGTGTTCGACAGCCAAGATCTTAATGAATAGTGATGAAAATAAACTTTAAATGTAAAGATGCAGAAAGAGACCTCAGCATGCGTCGACGCACTGAAGGCAGGAAGAAGCTTTATGAGAAATATAATGATCCGCGCAGGAAGCACTTCACGCTTTCCATGCAGCTGCGAGACGCTCAGTGCAGAGGGCAAGGGAATTCTGGGTAAGACTGATGCTCATGTGGGCAAGGGTTATTATTGTTAATAAAACTAAAACTATTCAAAACATTTGTGTTAACTGAAATAAAGCTGAAAAAACTAAATATAATTATTAGATCAAGAACTTAGAAATTAAACATTTATTTTTTATTTTCTGTTATTCATCTGATATATAAATATATGTATATATATATATATATATATATATATATATATATATATATATATATATATATATATACTTTCAGACTTATTTCAATTAACTTTTTTTATTATTCATAATATATTTATATTATTTACAATAAATATTTTATTATTTTAATCTATGTATAGTTTTATTTTTTATGTACTTATTGTTAGTAATTTTAGTTCTTCAAATTAAACTTTAGTTTTAGTTAGTTTTAATTAAATAATAAATAAAAATTAAAATTAAATAATAAAATGTATTAAAATATAATCACATAAAACAAAAGACAAAACAAAAAATTAAACAAAACAATTTTTTGAAACATCAAAAACTAATAAAAAAGATTTTTGTTAATTGAAATAAAGCTGAAAAAAAAATATTAGATGAAGAACTTAGAAAATAATTTTTATTAATTAGAAAATTAAATTTCTATTTTTTCATTTTATAAGTTCATCTAATATATATATATATATTAGACAAACAACTTAGATTTTTTTTTCAAGTTCTTCATCTAATATTTATATTCTATTTTTCAGCTTTATTTTAATTAACAAAATATTTTTAATATTTTTATTTTAGATTTATTTATTTATTTATTTATTTTTATTTTAAAACTAAAACTAATATTTTGAAATAGTTTGGTTAATTGAAATAAAGCTGAATAAATAAAAGAAATATTAGGCGAAAAACAATATATATATATAAAAAATGAAATAAATAAAAAATAAAAATTAAAGTTGAACAAAAACTAAAACTATTAAAAAAATTTTGTTGATTGAAATAAAGCTAAAAAATATTAGATTAAAAATTAGGCGAAAAAAATAATTGTTGCCTTGGTTAAAGCATTAAAATGACTAACTGGAAATAAATAACAACTAAAACTGAAATAAAAGTAAATTAAACCTAAATAGTAATATTTAAAAAGAACAAAAACTAATAAAACTGACAAAATCACATAACAAAATAATAAATATGTATAAAATTAATATATATATATATATATATGCTAATGAATAATTATACTATACTATAGTAAGACTGGTGTCTGTGTGTGTGTGTCTGTGTGTGTGTGTGTGTGTGTGTGTGTGTCTGTGTGTGGCATCAGTCCTGACTGGAAAAGCGAAACAATCTGTGGTAAAGCTTGAGACGTAAGGGAAATGATGGATATGAGGGAGACGGGAATGAGGACTCAAGCCTCTGGCGGGAAGAATCTCATAACCGCTGGCTGATGAGGGAAACCCGGCGGGAAAAGTGCGTAAATCCGCACGCCTGCGCGTTCAGGCGCGACGCCACTTCCCGAGCGTTAATTGCGACTTGATTAGTGCAGACGCGGGAAATAAAGGCACGAGACAAACTAATTGTGCTAAGTGAAGTGGCATTGTGGGTACTCACCGAAACACTTGCTCTGATTGGTGGCCCGGTCCACGAAGACTTTGGCGGAAATGACGTTGCCAAAGGGCAGAAACATCTGCATGAGCTCCGCGTCGCCGAACTCCTGCGGCAGGTGGTAAATAAATAGGTTACAGCCCTCCGGTCCTGCGAGAGAGAAAGATAAAGTCACGCAAATTAGATTTCACACAGACCCATACCCAGAAGGCCGAGCGGCGCGCATGCTGATACATATTTAAAGGAGGATTGTTGTGTTGCCACCTGTTTTCAGCCTGTGATCTGGTAAAGGATTCAGACGTTAGCGTCTTTGTTAAACGGATATTTGATTAAACATGGATATGGGATTTGAAGTCATCCAGACTCTTCCAGGGTGTTGTGGCTTTTGGAAAAATTGGATCAACATAAATAATTCCTCAGTGTCTCCTGGAGCTTGGCAGGGATCTGACTCTTACATGACTGGAGATTTGTGCTGTCATTAAAACGGCTAATGAAGGAAACGATGAGAGCTAACAACAACACAAAAGACAAGACTAAACTAAAATATCAACATTAACATTAAAAGCATATCAAATAAAAGACAACGCATACATGTAACTAAAGAATAATATTAAAATCAAATAAATCAACAGACAAAACATACAATTAAATAAAACAAAAAACACAATTAAAATCAAATTAAAAAAATATATTAAAATCAAATCAAACAAAAGACAAAATATAAAATTAACTAAAGAATAATAATAAAATCAATAAAATAAAACAAAAAATAGTTAATCAAATCAAATAAAACAAGACAAAATATAAATTAAAATATATTAAAATCAAATCAAATAAAGCAAAAGAACACTAAATTAACTAAAGAATATATTAAAATCAAATATATTAAAATCAAATTACATAAAACAAAAGACAAAACAAATAAAAATATATTAAAATCACATAAAATAAAACAAAAGACAAAACATAAAATTAAATAAAATAAAAAATACTGTGAAAAAATCAAATAAAATAAAACAAAAGAAAAAACAAATTAAAATATATGAAAATCACAGAGAATAAAAACAAAAGACAAAATAAAATTAAATTAACAATATTATGAAAACATCTAATAAAATAAAAAGACAAAACAGCTTAAAATATATTAGAAAAATAAAATAAAACAAGACGAAACATAAATTTACATAATAAAATAAAATATATTAAAATCAAATCACATAATAAAGACAACACATAAAATTAAACAAAACAAAAATTAATAGTAAATCAAATCAAATAAAACAAGACAAAACATCAATTACAATATTAACATCAAATCAAATTAAACAAGACAAAACATAAAATTATAATAAAAATCAATTAAAACAAGATGATACAAACTAAAATAAAATAAAACAAAACACAAAACATAAAATAAATAATAAAATAAAAAATTAATATTAAAACCAAATAAAAAAGACAAAACAAACAAATATATATCAAAATCACATAAAATTAAATAAAATAAAAAATACTGTGAAAAATCTAATAAAATAAAACAAAAGAAAAAATTAAATTAAAATATAAGAAAATCACATAAGACAAAATTAAATTAAAAAATATTATGAAAAATCAAATAAAATAAAACAATACAAAACAAATTAAAATGTATTAGAAAAAATAAAATAAAACACTACAAAACAAAACATAAAATTAAATATAATAAAATCTAATCACACAAAACAAAAGACAAAACGTAAAATTAAATAAAATATAAAATTAATTTAAAAAATCAAATGAAATAAAACGAAAGACAAAACAAAATAAAATAATACAATAAAAATATATTAAAATCAAATCACGTAAAAGACAAAACATAAAATCAAACAAAATAACTGAAATCGATTTGGTTTGTATGTACAGTGTTTATCTGGTTTAGTTTCTCTCCGTCTGTTCTGGATTGAGTTTGAGGGTCAACTACAACCCGCCAGGCAAACAACAATCATTACAAACAAATTAACTACTTCAAAACACCTTCATAACTCATTACGATGATTGTGAGCAACTTCAAATTAATTTAATTGAGAAAAGGCTTCTTACAAGAGCTGCACATCTACAGAAAGTTCAATGAGGATTTTTCCTTCTGAATAAACACAAACAGAATCTTTATGTCAGAATGAACCTGTAAACTCAGCCGAGAGCTTCTTCACATCAGTTTACTGACAAAAACTGTAACTATGTGTCATTCTTAAGGTCTAAGAATCAAACGCTGACAACAGAAAATATCAAAACATGCAAAATCTAAACCTTCATTCTGGCTTCCAGGCAGATATTAATTCAGACTTTCTTTTGTATTTTGGATGAAGCTCTGATGATCTCCTCCCTCTCAAGCTCTTGTTTCATTTCCATTATTTATTGGGAACTTTCCGTCTGTCTCTCAGAGCAATTATCACCTTTTATCCGGAGGGGGCGGAGTCACACTCACCTTCCCGCTGTTGCTGGGGAATGATGGCTGGTTGCTGGGGAAACGCTTGGCTAATCGGCGCGTACGCGGCAGGATAGGCTGCTGTAACCGAGAGCCAGAAAGACAATTCACTGTAATATTCCTGATTTAACACATCCACATACTTCATTCTTCCTTTCACACTCATCTTTACTCTGCTTCACCTCAATCAACTCTTCTGTGTTCATTAAGGATTATTAACAGACGGTTGAAATCACATAATCTCAAAAAAATGATGTTCCTCTCAGTGTTTCTGTCTTGTTTTCCAGCACAAATATCTAAACATTCTTAAATCAGGATAGATTTACTGGAGAAGCAAAATGACTGAAGATATTAAGTCTTGTGTACTGAAAAACTGATACACTTTAACTGAGTTTATGCTTAAAACAAGAACAAATATCTGCAGATGGAGTCAGAAAAATCAACTTAATTCAAAGGGAAAACAAGATTATTTTTCTGACTCCATTTTTTAAGCAAAATTTTGCTTCTCCAGTAAATGTATCTTGATTTAAGAATGTTTAGATATTTGTGCTGGAAAACAAGACAGAAGTTCTGAGGAAGAACACATTTTTCTGCAGTGTAATTAAAACTTGACAAGTTTTAGTTGTGTTTGTTAATTAAAATAAAGCTGTAATAAAACAAAATATAAATATTAGATGAAAAATGAAATTAACAACTAAAATTGAAATAAAAATAAATTAAACCTAAATAATAAAATAAAAAACACCCTAATAAAAATGACAAAACCACACAAGAAAATTACTAAAATGAAACTGAAAATATAAAAATAAAAATTCTAATAGTATATACAAGTATTAAGTACTATAATAGTTTTATTCATTTTTTGATTAGCTTTTCTATTTATATTTTCTGTAAATAACACTGGTATTATGTGCAGTACACAACAAAGCATACCGCATCCCACAATGCAATGCACTCAACAGAAATGAAATCAGCCGTGAATTTCCACATCTTTCTTGACTCATTTTCTGATCAGCCTAAACTGAATTAAAATGCTAAATAACCACATTTATTTCTCTGAAACGGGAAACCACACGTGTGCAATGCTACATGCAACGTAATGAGGTCACGTGATGACGATGTAGCAGATGATTGTTTGGAAAGTTCAGGCCATCATGGCATAATGCACAGAGTTCCAGCGGTCATACATGAAGGACAGAGACTCACCTGCATAGTGCTGAACACCGGCATACGCCTGCTGGAGAGGGTCCGCCACCGTCGGGCTTTGTGCTGCACACACACACACACACACACACTGTTATTTTTACACAGCTGTTGTTTCACAGACTCAGACAGATGAAATGTGATACACTGCTTCAGTTTTACATATTTTTGTGGCAGGATCAATTAATATATTCGGAAAAACATTAAAAATGCAAATCATAGAGATAATGGCTTTGAATTTCCACTATGAACAAGTTGAATAAGTGATATGGTTTAGATCAATTGATAAAACTTCAGGAAAATGCCATGCTTTTTATGATGAAAGATTTTAAATATATAAATTTAAAATGATTTTCTAAATTAATTTTGCCAAATAAAATTACACAAATATCTTATTTATATGCATATGTATGTATGCAAAAATGTTAAGCCTTTTTTAAAGATTTACGCATTTCAGTTAATAGTAAATTTCTATAAAATTGAATTGAATAATCCTTATGTAAAAAATAAGCAAGGACTATTCAATTATTCAATTAAAATATGTAAGGATTATTCAGTTCAATTTGATGGAATTTTACTATTAATTGAAATGCATAAATCTTGAAAAAAGGCTTATTTTTTTATTTTAGTTTTTTTAGTTTTTTTGAGTATTGACACATGCATTTTAAACAGATTAGGAATAACTAAAATAATGAGCCTGGTCTCATTAGAAAAACGTACCTGTGGGAACGAAATACGTACCAATATGTACATATCACTGCAGTTTCAATGTGAAATTGCGCTAAAAGCATGTTCATTTTTTTGCCGGCAACCTCCTCCGGTTACTCTTGAAGCCAATATGGAAGTGCGATTCATCGACTGGCCACTAGGGACAGGCTCCAAAAGAGAGCAGAATCTCATTGACTCCCATGTTAAAATGGCCAACTTTACAGCAGAAAAAAACATGTTTACAGCCTGGATCAAATTGTGGTTTTGGTCTATTCTGCTAATTTTGCCATTCATGACAACTCTAAGGGGGGTGAATTTTTTATAACTCATCCGTTTAAATTATATTAAGCCTTGAAGTTCTGCATAATTAAGGGCGTGGTCACTTGAGTGACAGGTTTGCCGCTGCTGTCTGTGAGCGTCACGTTACCTCAGCTAATTCCAGCCGCTGAATTTAGCATCTCTGCCGTGTTTGTGCTTTCTGATTTGAAATTTTGTCCGGTGAGTGGCGCTAAAAGTGTAATGCTCCATTATTTTTTAAAATAACGTACCACCAACACTACACCTAAACCTACTCGATAGTGTTAACAAAAGCAAATGTGACATAAAAGAATCCGTAATCGTGCCGTTTTAGCTTGTTTTGATCTCTTTTACCATGACTCGTTTTTCCCCGGATTTGTACCCAAGGGTTCCTCGTTCTAAGTCCAACTCCGTATCAGCAGAGCTACCAAGCAAGCTTGTTACATCAGAAAAGCAAACGCTTGTTGTTTTACTGCCTCTAGTGTTCATTTCTGTTAGAAACTGCAGTGATATGTATGTATTGGTACGTATTTTTGCGACTCGCGAAAACTTTCCCACAGGTACGTCTTTCCATGAGACCAGGTTGAAAATAATAACTGAAATATCTGTACTAGTCATTAAATATTGTAAAAAAGAGAGGCCAGACTTGTTTTTTACTTTAATAAATAAGCATGGAAATGTTTAAACAATAATAATAATAATTTTAGCCAAGGAAAATTTCTAATTTCTATTTATTTATTAAACCTGCATGAATACAAACATTCCTTGACATGCATTTTAAACATATTAGGAATAACTATAATAATAGCTAGAATATCTGCATTAGTCAGTAAAAACCTAATAAAAAGAGAGACCCGCCTTAGGCCAGACTTGAACCTGTGTTGCCCACATAAGCACTATACAGCTCAATGTGTCAAACAGCTCAGACAGGTTGTATTTTGTTGTGCTAGTCTCAGTTGTTTGCTGATTCTGTTTTAGTTGTTTTATTGCTGGTGAACTGTCAGTAAGGTGACTCCAGCATCTAAAGCACGACACATGCGGCTGAAGCGAGTATGTGGTGTCACCTGGGTACGGATGGATGCCGTTGGTGTAGATGGTTTCGGAGGTGGGCTGTCCGTTGGTTTGGTGAGGGAGGGTGCTGAAGCCGTTGACCCCGATGGGAGCTGCGAGGCTGGGCACAGCTGTGGCGCTGATGCCTGGTGGAGTGCTGGTGCCTGCAATCACAAACACGCATACAGAAACACACGTTTGATGGTTGACAATACTGAATATTCACACTTAAAATGAAGTAATATCGATTGACTGCACTGACACTATCTGATTAGAACAAAACTTGAGCTGAATAACAACTCTATTGTCTTCTGTAGAGCTGCTGTACAGCTGAATTAGTCTCATAGTTATTGTCCTGCTTATCAGCTGCTTTGAAACAATCTGCACTGTATGAAGCGCTGTAGAAATGAATGTTTCACTGGACGCAGGAGGTCGAGTCAAAGCATTAATAAGTGTTGGTCTCCGGTCACAGACGCGTCTCTTCGCTGCCCTTCTGACACTGATCGTTCAACTTCTTTCGGCTTTTCTCCAAGGGCATTTCAGTCGTGGCAGATTAAAGCTGACGGGTAACAAGAGTGTGTGTCCACATCACGGATTATCAAAGCGGGAAAACTGACAGACGAGAGGGAGAGGAAGCGCTTTAATTAATTCCTCGTGACCCTTCGTCTGAGGTGTCAGCGGGCTTTTGTAGCTGGACGCTCAAAGTCGAGCAGAAGACACATCAGGAGTGTGTGTGTGTGTGTGTGTGACGGGGGTCAAACAGGGGTCTGGGATTATCCGTCACAAATCTCCACTCCTGTATTCTTCAGTCAAGGACTCTCTGGTCAAAGGCATCAGATTGGCCGCGTTCCCGGGTTCATCCTCAAACTGAGACGGATCATTTCCCATCACACCTTGTGTTTTACTGAGCGATTGACAGAGACACACTCGCTCTGTTTCAAAACCTCGTGACCTTCTACATAGACTGCATCCTACTAAGATGGAACCTCATACAGTTTGGGGTCGGTGCAAATTTTTTATGTTTCTGAAAGAGTCTCTTCTGCTCACCAAGGCTGCGTTTATTTGATCAAAAATACAGAAAAAATGTGAAATATTTTTTAAAATTTATTCCAACTGTTGTCTATGTGAATATATAGTGAACTGTAATTTATATCCTGTGATCAAAGCTGAATTTTCAGCATCATTACTCCAGTCTTCAGTGTCACATGATCCTTCAGAAATCATTCTAATATGATGATCTGCTGCTCAAGAAACATTTATGATTATTATCAGTGTTGAAAACAGTCGTATTTTTGTGGAAACTGTGACACATTTTATTTTTCAGGATTCTTTGATGAATAGAAAGTTTAAAAGAACAGCATTTATTTGAAATATAATATTTTGTAACATTATAAATGTCACTTTTGATCAATTTAATGCATCCTTGATGGACAAAAGTATTAATTTCTTTAAAAAAAACGTAGTGAACAGAGATCCATTCAACGGCAATGACACGTTTCCTGTGAATATGTCAACATGACGTCACTTCCTGTTCGGCATCCTTGTCAAATTCACTGAGTTACACAAATTGGTGCATCAAAAAGCTTTAAATAACAATAATAATATTAGAAAATCTAATAAAAGCTGTAGGATGAAATCAAAAAGTATGTTAAATAGTGAAAAAAATAAAACAATAAAAAATAAATTGTTTCTATGCCTTTCAGAAGTCAAACTGAAATGTTAATTATTCTTTAAAAAAATCTTACTGACCTCCATAGTGCACAGCACAAACAAATATGGAATTTGAATATTTATTATTTTTCACTCATCTTATTGCAATGCATTCTGGGATTATCTTTATGAGTGATACCCCGATGCTGTCTGCTCACTAGGTTTTGTAAGGGCTTCTGTGTGGATACGTGAATGCAATGGAAAGAAGCTGAAAAGGATCAAAACAAAAAACCCTTGTGGTGACAAACAACAGTGAGATTAACGTCTGAGGCGAACACTTGTTGCTCTGGAGAACACAAACTGATGAAAACCGTTTCCTGCGAGAGGAGCGATTGATCCTGCTGCCTGCTTTAATTAAAGCTTTATTTGTTTGTGTATGTGTGTGTGTGTGTGTGTTTGGATCGCTCCTCATACCTGAAGACGGCGTCATTGGCGCAGCCACCAGTCCGTTGACGTTGAAAGCTGCCATTTGCTGCATCTGAGCGGCGGCGATCGCAGCCATGGGGTTCAGATACGAGCCCTGCGTCGCCGCCATGAGCGCCGCCTGCTGCTGCATGATCTGCTGCAGACACAGACACAACAACCGCTCTTCATCAGTGCTTTTGTCTTGTTTTCTAGTACAAATATCTACGGAAGCTTGTTTCCGCCACTAAATAAAAAAGGTAATTGCAACTTTTTATTTCACATTGTTCAACTTTTTCAATTGTATTTTAGAAACGTTTTCTATTTCTGCAACGTTGCAGCTGGAACAACAACACAAAAGTATGACAATGATAATCTCAGGTGCTATATGGTATGAGTGCAGTGCACTTGCAGAGAGACTCCGTCCACACTCTATTCTGATTGGCTGTGATTTTGGATTGATTTGGTTGCGAGTGCTGTTCGCTTGCAGAGAGACTCCGCCCACACTCTATTCTGATTGGCTGTGATTTTGGATTGATTTGGTTGCGAGTGCTGTTCGCTTGCAGAGAGACTCCGCCCACACTCTCTTCTGATTGGCTGTGATTTTGGATTGATTTGGTTGCGAGTGCTGTTCGCTTGCAGAGAGACTCCGCCCACACTCTATTCTGATTGGCTGTGATTTTGAATTGATTTGGTTGCGAGTGCAGTACGCTTGCAGAGAGACTCCGCCCACACTCTATTCTGATTGGCTGTGATTTTGGATTGATTTGGTTGCGAGTGCTGTTCGCTTGCAGAGAGACTCCGCCCACACTCTCTTCTGATTGGCTGTGATTTTGGATTGATTTTGTTGCGAGTACAGTGCGCTTGCAGAGAGACTCCGCCCACACTCTCTTCTGATTGGCTGTGATTTTGGATTGATTTGGTTGCGAGTGCAGTGCGCTTGCAGAGAGACTCCGCCCACACTCTCTTCTGATTGGCTGTGATTTTGGATTGATTTGGTTGCGAGTGCAGTGCGCTTGCAGAGAGACTCCTCCCACACTCTCTTCTGATTGGCTGTGATTTTGGATTGATTTGGTTGCGAGTGCAGTACGCTTGCAGAGAGACTCCGCCCACTCTCTTCTGATTGGCTGTGATTTTGAATCGATTTGGTTGCGAGTGCAGTGCGCTTGCAGAGAGACTACGCCCACACTTGTCTGATTGGCTGTGATTTTTGATTGATTTTGACGCATCTGGTGTGGACAGACAAATTGCTTGTTACTGTAATCTTATTGCATTGCATTTGGTTAGAACCTGGTGCAATTCAGACTTTTTTCTCATAATTGCGAGTTTAAATTTCACCATATAACTCAACTGTAAGATATAAACTTGCAATTCTGACATTTCTTCTCACAATTGTGATATATAAACTTGCAATTGTGAGAAATAAAGTCAGAATTGTAAAATTAAAAAGTTGCAATTACCTTTTTTATTTTTTATAAACAAGCTTCCATAGGAAAGAGGCTGAACAAAATCACAGCAAAGATGACAGAACAAGATGACACAAACAAAGAACCTACACATCACTAATCTATCTTGAGTAGCCAATGACCGTAGACATGGACAAATGCATAATACAAAGCAGTCCACTCTTTTTTGGCACAAATTAACCTTATCGAAATGGTAATCTGTGTGTGTGAGACTTACAGCGTGTGTGTACGCTCCGTATGCTCCAAACTGGATGGTCATGGGACTGAAGATGCCGAGCTGACCCGCCATCTGATGCATCCTGCGCAGGGTTCGTTCCTTATCGGTGTCTGCAAACTTCACCACCAGACTGGAGGACGCTCCCTGAACACAAACACACATATAATTCAAGGTATATTCCTAAAAGACAACCTATTACGCCCTTGATAAAGTCTTGATGTTGTTTTTGGACAGGTTTTCATGCTTGAATGTTGATTATTTTCCTCATATTCTCCATTGTTCAGCTCCTCTCTTCCCAGTCTGTCAGTATCGCTCTGTTTAGTTCCTGTCTCTGTAAAGCCCCTCCTTCTGAAAAGCACAATGTGCTCTGATTGGTCAGCTGGAGCAGTGTGTTGTGATTGGTCAAGCGCTTCGAGCATGTTTGAGTCGCAGCACAGATCAGCAGCAGGATCAGATTTCATTTATCATGAGAGTGAGGAGCTGACTGACAAGACGATGGCGGAAGATTCGCTTTCAAAGATAAATGTAAATGAGCCTATTAAAATGTGTCCCGCCCCTTACCATAACCGCCAGTTTCGACACACTACTAACTAACTCAAGCAGGCCCCGCCCCTTTATTCTTTATTTAAATGAGGAATATTGTGAAGAAAACTCAAGACTACAATGGAGGCGTTTCAGGGAGTTCAGAAACAGACTCTGATATAGAGAAGAACTGGAACTTTGCAGAGCTTTTTCATGCTCAAACACACTAAAGACAGATGAACATGGAAGAAAGCATAATGGGACCCCTTGCACTTATATCTCTCCGTCAGACTCACTCTGACGTAGCTGAGAGCAATTAAATCTCCGCGGCCGCTGCGGCAGACATTGATTCATTTAATTGGGCTCTACGGCTGTCATCAAGACGCATGATGTGAGCGGAGGAGATCTATGAGTGTCTCGGAGGAGTCGCGTCCCTGCAGTACACATTAAAGTGAAGTGTGGACTCAACGCCACAGCGGACGGACCCTCATTACAGCTGTCAGAGGCCTTCGTATTGACCGAGGTCGGGCTGTGCGGCTCATATTGTGCTGTACGGATGTCGATTCACCACAGCGGGAATCCAATGAAATCATTCGTATGGAGACAGTAAACAGTCTTTAAGGGGATTCAAACACACACCAGGATGATCACATTTGATTTTGTAGGTATTAAAGTAAATCAATTGCATATAAATAATAACAACAAAACTTTATTTTTATAGCACCTTAAAAAGTAGATTCTCAAGGTGCATGTATAAATACAAATCTTTATAAATATCAAAAACACAGTATGTCTTACAACAGAAAATAAATAAACCAGAGTAAAATAAAACCTAACCTAAAAAAGTAAGTAAGTCTGTGAATGTCTGAAAACAGTTTAACTCACCAAAACTCAACAAGTATAAAATATAACATTAGTGTAACATTAAATGTGTTTCATTCTTTAACTAGTGTGTATGATGTATCTGTGTGTGAGTGTGTGTGTGTCTGAGTGTATGTCCGTGTGTGTGTGTATCAGTGTGTGTGAGTGTTTGTGTGTCCATGTGTCTGTCTGTATGTGTCCATGTGTGTGTGTGTGTGTGTGTGTCTGTGTGTGCATGTCCATGTGTGTCTGTCCATGTGTCTGTCTGTATGTGTCCATGTGTGTGTGTGTGTGTGTGTGTCTGTGTGTGCATGTCCATGTGTGTCTGTCCATGTGTCTGTCTGTGTGTGTCCATGTGTGTGTGTGTGTCTGTCCATGTGTGTGTGTACGTGTCTGTCTGTGAGCGTCTGTGTGTGTGTCCGTGTGTGTGTCCATGCGTCTGTCTGTGTGTGTCTGTGTGTGCATGTCCGTGTGTGTGTACGTGTCTGTCTGTGAGCGTCTGTGTGTGTGTCCGTGTGTGTGTCCATGCGTCTGTCTGTGTGTGTCCATGTGTGTGTGTGTGTGTGTCTGTGTGTGCATGTCCATGTGTGTCTGTCCATGTGTCTGTCTGTGTGTGTCCATGTGTGTGTGTGTGTCTGTCCATGTGTGTGTGTCCGTATGTCTGTCTGTGAGCGTCTGTGTGTGTGTCCGTGTGTGTGTCCATGCGTCTGTCTGTGTGTGTGTGTGTGTGTGTCTGTCCATGTGTGTGTGTTTGTACGTGTCTGTCTGTGAGCGTCTGTGTGTGTGTCCGTGTGTGTGTCTGTGTGTGTCCATGTGTGTGTGTGTTTGTGTCTGTCCATGTCTGTCTGTGTGTCCGTGTGTGTGTCTGTGTGTGTGTATCTGTTCATGTGTCTGTCTGTGTGTCCGTATGTCTGTCTGTGAGCGTCTGTGTGTGTCCGTGTGTGTGTCCATGTGTCTGTCTGTGTGTGTCCGTGTGTGTGTGTGTCTGAGGGTGTCCATGTGTGTGTGTCTGTCTGTGTGTGTCCATGTGTGTGTGTGTGTGTGTGTGTGTGCATGTCCATGTGTGTCTGTCCATGTGTGTCTGTCCATGTGTCTGTCTGTGTGTGTCCATGTGTGTGTGTGTGTCTGTCCATGTGTGTGTGTACGTGTCTGTCTGTGAGCGTCTGTGTGTGTGTCCGTGTGTGTGTCCATGCGTCTGTCTGTGTGTGTCCATGTGTGTGTGTGTGTGTGTCTGTCCATGTGTGTGTGTTTGTACGTGTCTGTCTGTGAGCGTCTGTGTGTGTGTCCGTGTGTGTCCATGCGTCTGTCTGTGTGTGTCCATGTGTGTGTGTGTCTGTCCATGTGTGTGTGTTTGTACGTGTCTGTCTGTGAGCGTCTGTGTGTGTGTCCGTGTGTGTGTCTGTGTGTGTCCGTGTGTGTGTTTGTGTCTGTCCATGTCTGTCTGTGTGTCCGTGTGTGTGTCTGTGTGTGTGTATCTGTTCATGTGTCTGTCTGTGTGTCCATGTGTGTGTCCGTATGTCTGTCTGTGAGCGTCTGTGTGTGTCCGTGTGTGTGTCCATGTGTCTGTCTGTGTGTGTCCGTGTGTGTGTGTGTCTGAGGGTGTCCATGTGTGTGTGTCTGTTGATGTGTGTCCGTGTCTGTGTGCGTCCGCGTCTGTGTCCATGTGTGTGTGTGTGTGTCCATGTGTGTGTCTGTCCTTGTGTGTGTGCGTCCGCGTCCGTGTGTATGTGTCCATGTATGTGTGTGTGTCTGTGTGTGTGTGATAAAAATTAATTCAATCCAATTAAACATTTAATCAAATTTATTATAAATACAATAAAAAAGCAATCTATGAATTCAATAATATATGAATCTCAACAAAGGATCTATAAATGTTTGTATATCTCTAAAGTTGTACATATGTAAAAAGGTTTATGTTTTAAAGCATGTTGTCCAATTGATATATAAATATAAAAATAAAAAACTGAACGGAGAAAAAAAAACACTGGAAAATTTTTAGGGAAAAAATTAATTAAAAAATTGGAAAAAAGAAGAAATAAAGGGATTTTAAAAAAGACTACTACACATGGCATTTTTAAAAATATAATCTGTTAATGTTGAAATAAAGGTGTGTGTTCAATAGCGTGTTAGCATTTGCTTAACAACACTATAAAAGTGTGTATTCAAATGTAAAACAATGTGCTGAAAACACACTTTATATATAGATACATACAGATACTAAAGAGATCACAGCACATAAACACACACACACACACACACGAGGACTATTCCCGGACGTTCCTGTTTAATTACTGGAAACACGCAAACACAAGGGCAGCTGAGGACATGATTACAGAGAGACCATAAAACAAACATAAAGAGAAAGACAATGATGATGGCTATGAAAGCGAGACTACATCACAACGATCTGATTATTAGTCTGGACGTTTGCCATCCTGCACAGTCTCTCTGAGGGCTTTAACAGATATCAGACGCTCTGAAGACTCGCTGAGGTCAGAAAGTAAAAGATATTATGAGGAGAAAAACACAGATCATCACCCAAAAAGAAGGAAACTCAAAGAGGACAGCTTCTGTGCCGTTTATGCCAGTTTAACCTTTGATCCACATCAAGACTTACCTATGAGACTGCGGCACAGAATGTGAATTACTACAAGTTTAAAACTCTGTATGGAGTTTACAACTCACAATTCTGACTTTATTCTCGCAATTGCAAGTTTATTTGAGATTATTATCGCAATTGCGAATTTATATCTTACAATTCTGACTTTATTTCTTACAATTGCGAGTTTATTTGTGAGAGAATTGTTATTATCGCAATTCCGAGTTTATGTCTTACAATTCCGACTTTATTATCGCATTCCGAGTTTATTTCTCACAATTCCGACTTTATTATCGCAATTCCGAGTTTATATCTTACAATTCCAACTTTATTATCGCAATTCCGAGTTTATTATCGCAATTCTGAGTTTATATCTCACAATTCTGACTTTATTATCGCAATTCCAAGTTTATATCTTACAATTCCAACTTTATTCTTGCAATTACGAGTTTATTTGTGAGAGAATTGCAACAATTCAGACTTTTTCTTGCAATTCTGAGTTTATATCTCACGATTCTGACTTTTATTATCGCAATTCCGAGTTTATATCTTACAATTCTGACTTTATTCTCGCAATTGCGAGTTTATATCTTAGAATTCCGACTATTTCTTGCAATTCTGACTTTATTTCTCATGATTCCGACTTTTTTTCTCACAATTCCGAGTTTATATCACACAATTCTGACTATATTTCACAATTCAGACTTTATCGCAATTCCAAGTTTATCTCACAACTCTGACTTTATTATTGCAATTGTGAATTTATATCTTACAATTCCGACTTTATTTCTCACAATTCCGAGTTTAAATCTCAGAATTCAACTTTCACGCAATTCCGACTTTTTTCTCACAATTCTGAGTTTATATCTCACAATTCTGAATTTATTACTCTCAACTGCAAGTTTATATCTCACAATTCTGACTTTTTTTATATCTCACAATTCTGAGAAATAAAGTCATAAGTGTGAGTTATAAACTTGCAATTCTGAGAAAAAGAATAATGATAAAAGTAAAAAAACAATGTCACAGAATCTGTCTTAAAATATAAACTCAACTGGACAGAAGCTCAACTCTCCCATCCTGAAGTTTTCGACCTGTTGTGCCCAGATGACATCAGGTGTTTCTGTCATTCCAGAAGAAATGCCATTTTCATCCTGCTGAAAGCCACATTCCCACAAACAAACACAATAATCATCCGCGGAACCAACCGCTGCTATATCTCGTATGAAATGAATTTGCTGAATTTGATAAGCTGCAGCAGGGAGCTGTCATCTCTGACAGTCCCGGCCGAGGCATTTGTCATGGGTTCAGAAAACTAATCTCATTTGAGGAGAGCGTTTGACTTGAGAAGAGCATCTGGATTAAATTTAGAATGGGCCGCAGAGATTTACATAAGAAAGAAATAAAAAACAATAACTGAAGATATAATTGCAGAATTGGACAAAATGGAACTGACACGAGTGACACAAACATATTCAAGACCTTTTTTACAGTTTTACAAGACCTTTACAAGATATTCAAGTTCTTTTGCAAAAATCTGCCTTTGTGTTTGAGGTGAGAACATGTCCAGGTGACATTTCACACAAAAATCAAAAGTAATTATATTTTGCATAAATAAATTATTTTAATAAATAAATTATTTTATTTTGCAAAAAGTACAATTACTTTATTATTCTTTTTTGCATTATTATTGCATTTTCTTCTCAAATCAGCATATTGTTTTTCCATAAAAATTCCCATCGCTGTAATGTGTCCAGATCTTTTACTTTTCAGTTGTTTTTGTTGTTGTAATTCTCATTATTCTCAACAGTGATTCATTACTACACTGTAAAAAAATATTTTTCAAAGATTATTGCAGTATGTTTTACAAGAAAATACTTTTTGAGTTTTTCTACTTCAAAATGTCACATTTAATTCAATATTACACACCATTTCATTGTAATTAATTGTGAAATTTACTAGCAATTTCTGAGAATTGTACATACATCAATATTTTTCAGTGTAGTATATGATACTTTTTACAGTATTGAAGTAAAATATAAAATACATATTAAAATTTATATACAAAACGTATATAAAAATATTATGATACTATTACGTTAACTGGCGTAACTTAAAAGCAGTACAAAAGCTTTACAGTTATATATTATTGTTTGATTTACCAGATTACAATAATAAGACATTAAAGGAGTTTGTTTTTTATTGTCATGAAAATAATGCAAAATACAATTTCTTATTTTTTGAGGTGAAATGCGATGTGCACGTTTAATAAACAGAAAATATCGGTTACACTTTATTTTGATGGTCCCCTTCAGACATTTTACTAACTACAAGTAACTTTGCAACTACAGGTCTCATTAGAGTATTAGTAAACTGTTTGGTTAGGTTTCGGTTTAGTAGAATAGATTGACATGTAGTTGCAAAGTTACTTGTAGTCAGTAGAATGTCTGTTGAGGAGCATCAAAATAAAGTGTATTTAAGCAGACAGTCTACTAATACTCTAATGAACACTGTTGACCTGTCGTTGGAAAGTTACTTGTAGTCAGTAGAATTTCTGTTGAGCATCAAAATAAAGTGTATTTAAGCAGACAGTCTACTAATACTCTAATAAGAGATAGTTGACCTGTAGTTGCAAAGTTACTTGTAGTTAGAAGACTTTCTGTCGAGGAGCATCATAATAAAGTGTATTTAAGCAGGCAGTCTACTAATACTCTAATGTCTGCTAGTTGACCTGTAGTTGCAAAGTTACTTGTAGTCAGTAGAATGTCTGTTGAGGAGCATCAAAATAAAGTGTGTTTAAGCAGACAGTCTACTAATACTCTAATGTCTGCTAGTTGACCTGTAGTTGCAAAGTTACTTGTAGTCAGTAGAATGTCTGTTGAGGAGCATCAAAATAAAGTGTGTTTAAGCAGGAAGTCTACTAATACTCTAATGTCTGCTAGTTGACCTGTAGTTGCAAAGTTACTTGTAGTTAGAAAACCTTCTGTCGGGGAGCATCATAATAAAGTGTATTTAAGCAGGCAGTCTACTAATACTCTAATGTCTGCTAGTTGACCTGCAGTTGCAAAGTTACTTGTAGTTAGAAAACCTTCTGTCGGGGAGCATCAAAATAAAGTGTATTTAAGCAGACAGTCTATTAATACTCTAATGAACACTGTTGACCTGCAGTTGCAAAGTTACTTGTAGTTAGAAAACCTTCTGTCGGGGAGCATCAAAATAAAGTGTATTTAAGCAGACAGTCTACTAATACTCTAATGAACACTGTTGACCTGTCGTTGGAAAGTTACTTGTAGTCAGTAGAATTTCTGTTGAGCATCAAAATAAAGTGTATTTAAGCAGACAGTCTACTAATACTCTAATAAGAGATAGTTGACCTGTAGTTGCAAAGTTACTTGTAGTTAGAAGACTTTCTGTCGGGGAGCATCATAATAAAGTGTATTTAAGCAGGCAGTCTACTAATACTCTAATGTCTGCTAGTTGACCTGTAGTTGCAAAGTTACTTGTAGTCAGTAGAATGTCTGTTGAGGAGCATCAAAATAAAGTGTGTTTAAGCAGGAAGTCTACTAATACTCTAATGTCTGCTAGTTGACCTGTAGTTGCAAAGTTACTTGTAGTTAGAAAACCTTCTGTCGGGGAGCATCATAATAAAGTGTATTTAAGCAGGCAGTCTACTAATACTCTAATGTCTGCTAGTTGACCTGCAGTTGCAAAGTTACTTGTAGTTAGAAAACCTTCTGTCGGGGAGCATCATAATAAAGTGTATTTAAGCAGACAGTCTATTAATACTCTAATGAACACTGTTGACCTGCAGTTGCAAAGTTACTTGTAGTTAGAAAACCTTCTGTCGGGGAGCATCAAAATAAAGTGTATTTAAGCAGACAGTCTATTAATACTCTAATGAACACTGTTGACCTGTCGTTGGAAAGTTACTTGTAGTCAGTAGAATTTCTGTTGAGCATCAAAATAAAGTGTATTTAAGCAGACAGTCTACTAATACTCTAATGTCTGCTAGTTGACCTGTAGTTGCAAAGTTACTTGTAGTCAGTAGAATGTCTGTTGAGCAGCTTCAAAATAAAGTGTATTTAAGCAGACAGTCTACTAATACTCTAATGTCTGCTAGTTGACCTGTAGTTGCAAAGTTACTTGTAGTTAGTAGACTTTCTGTTGAGCATCAAAATAAAGTGTGTTTAAGCAGACAGTCTACTAATACTCTAATGACTGCTAGTTGACCTGTAGTTGCAAAGTTACTTGTAGTCAGTAGAATGTCTGTTGAGCAGCTTCAAAATAAAGTGTATTTAAGCAGACAGTCTACTAATACTCTAATGTCTGCTAGTTGACCTGTAGTTGAAAAGTTACTTGTAGTTAGTAGACTTTCTGTTGAGCATCAAAATAAAGTGTGTTTAAGCAGACAGTCTACTAATACTCTAATGACTGCTAGTTGACCTGTAGTTGCAAAGTTACTTGTAGTTAGTAGACTTTCTGTTGGGGAGCATCAGATTAAAGTGTGTTTAAGCAGGCAGTCTACTAATACTCCAATGACTGTTAGTTGCAAAGTTACTTGTAGTTAATAGAATGTCTAAAGTGGACCATAGAAATAGTGTTACCAAACTATCTTGTACAAACTACTTTTCTCAGTTATGATAAAGTTTAAGTGAATATTTCCATGATCAGCAAACACACACACTCAGTATTTCAGCAGAATCAGCTCAACACCTGAGATCAACACCTCAATGTCTCTGAGATCTCCAGACTCTTCTCAACTTAGACAAGTGAAATTCTCAGCTTTTCCAGCCTGCCTGCATTTCTGAACTCCAGCGCTCCAAGATGGATGTGCAAAACTACATTTTAATTAAAATCAACTAGCCTGCGGTTTGTCTGAACAACCAGTCAATCTTAAGGACAGCTGGTTTAGGGTGATCAGACATAAACGCAGCCCTTCAGCAGACCTCCTGCAGATTCTCAATAAAAACAGGAACACTTGCTTATGGCAGACATTCATTAGCTGTGTTTCCATCCACCTATTTTTTGGGGGGAAATCACATAAAAAACACTGAATGAAAATGTCAAGATGTGCATAAATTCTAAAAATGCTTATAAAAAATGTATGCACTCAATTGAGGCGGATATATTTGTATCCGATAAGAAGACATGCACATAAACTATGATGGAAACACATTTACCGACTAAATACCTCATTTGACTTTGCCTCAGCAGAGGCTGTGATTGGATAACTGGACTAGCCAGTGGACCAATCACACTGCAGCATCTCAAATGTTGGTTTGGTGGTTCTGAAACGCCTGAGTCAAAGTCTGTCATCAGAATGATTTGGTTTAATTCCCTCCAGAAGCGTCTCTCACGATTGTGTTCCCAAACACCAGCATCCGAACGCAAGATCACATGACAGCGTTTATTGTGTTTCGTCTGACGCTCTGAGACCAACTCATTTATGATGGAGGAAAAAGAGCCAGATTGAAGCAACTTACATTTTAATTACTGATATTTTGCGCCAATTTCTCAGGAAGTGACGATTTTGTTCTCTTGAACACATGGGATGGAAACAATGCTTTATTTGCAAATGTTTTATGCACTACGCGCAGCACGAGCAGTGATGAATAAGAGGTTTTTATAAAGCACACTGTGTTTAAGACTGCAGCTGACTACCATGTTGAATATGAATAATTTTACTGGCATGAACATCATTTAACTGGTTAATCAGAGATGAAACCTCTGCACAGTTTTGACACGAGACATGATTAGGAGCTGCTATAGCAGTGTGTGTGTGTGTGTGTGTATGTGTGTGTGAGACTCACCGGCATCGTCTGTCCACCATGAAGACTGTTAATAGCAGCCTGGGCTTCTGCGTGACTGGAAAACTTCACAAAAGCACAGCCTGTCGAGAGAAAGAAATAGAGAGAGGTTAGTTAACTAGTCATTTTAAGGATAAAAGAATTCATTAGTACTGTATTCATGCTGTCTCTGCTGTGTCAGTAGAACAAACTAGTTGAAATATGGCCATATTAGTTTATGAAATAAATGCAATAAGCAAAAGAAAAATAACTCTTTACAATAACAAGGTTCACTACTGTTCAAAATTTGGGGTCAGTAAGATTCTTTTTATTTTAAAGAAATTAACACTCTAGGCTGATATATAATAAACAATATAATCAGACAGAGCAGAAAGATAAATAAAGCAGTTCTGCTGATTCCACAGGAAGTGCAGCGTTTCCCTGCTGTGATTTGTGCTGGTTTTGTTTTGTTTGGAAAGACCGATTCTGAGTGAATTAGATGGATTCATATAGATTTACCCACCATGACGTCCCTAGAGAGTTAGAGCTTTACTCTGATAACAAACACCGAGATGAACCCAAAATCTTCCCATACATGTTAATAACTGTAATGACAAATAGAAACCTTTTTTTTTTGTAATTTCATATTGTTTGTGAAGTCAAGCATATATATATATATATATATATATATATATATATGTAGTACAACTAGATCTCTGGTACTGAATCCCAAAGCTTTTAATTATATTTTGCTACATATAAAGGTATTTTAAAGAAGTGTCAAAAGGTCATTTGGTTTAACCATCCAAAGGCCAATACAGCCATTTCATTTGTGATTAAAATATCTTAAAATGTAGTAAATGTACATATTTTTTTATTCTGGCATGATTTTATAACATCATACATCAACATAGTGCAAAATGGTATTAAAATTATGTGTAGAAGTCATTGCTTTGTTATGAGAAAGAATGTCCAGAAAAATGAATTTAATTGGGACCATTTTGGATCAAGTCATGCGGTCAGTGTCATGTGAAAGGATGTGACATCATTCAGACACCTGCAAAGGACCACATGGTCATGAAGAAAAGTAACTAACTCTCTTTTAACTATTTGAATAATTCATGTTTTCACTTGATCATACGCATGTCCCGAAACATCAGGTCATTCGGTACAACCACTATAAAACATGGAAAATGTTGCAATATTTTAAAATATTGTACTAAATAAAAATGTTTGATTGTCCTTTTGCTAGCTAGCTAGATATCAGCCTGTTAGGATTGTTTGAAAATATCGTCATTCGGTATAACCAAAAGTGTCATTCGGTAAAACCAAAATTTTGGTTAAACTGAATGACTTTTGGTGACAAATTTTGTCCATCTTGTAAAAAATGACAAAAGCAGTGTTAATTAATTATAAAAACCACATAATCTCATTGTTAACACTTAATAAATCTTCAAAATTAATTATTTCTCCATTATGTTTTTTTTTTTACACTTTTAAAAACCTTATTCGGCCAAACCTATATATATATATATATATATCAAATTAAATGCATATATTATATATAAATAAAAATGATATACATACTCATGTATATAATGCATATACTGTATAATATAATTAAATTTAATATATTTTTTAAAATATTGATTATATTTTAAATGCATCCATTATATATATTATACATTTTACTATCTTATCTAAAAATATACTCCATACATATATAATGCATATATTAACGAAAGTATATGCATAAAAAAAACCATTTATTAAAAGTTTTCCCAAGTGAGAATGTCCCCAATTTTGCTGTTAAAGTAATATTAATTGAACCCACATACACACACAGTCAATCATATGCATTTGCTGCTGGATTCTATGCAAACGTCCTCAAAGAGAAGAAAGGAAAAAAGCAGAGAGGAAGGAGGAAAAACCGGTGTGTGATGAGACACTGATACGATCTCCTGCATCTCTCCTTCATTTTGAGGATTCAGCTGGTGCCTCTGAACACTTTAACCTTTCCACAGAGAACAACCGGAGCCGCTGAGGGAAACACAACACAAACATCCATCTAACAAACCCTGCAATCATCAAACCTCCGTGACCCCAAAAGCCCAGCGCCCGGCCGGCAATTCATCCGCTTGAAAGCCAGGGAATGACTTTTATTTTCCGCAAACAAGATACATTAATGCAGGAGAGAGTGACGAGGCTCTATGACACACTTTCATGAGACAGGACGACACTTCAGAAGACGAGAAAAGCTTTAGACATGACGTTTGAGGATTTAAAATCTGATGGTTAGGGAACATGATTTGAGGAGAAACATTTGGACATGAAGTCATGTGGGCAGACGTGACGACATCTTAACTAGAGCTGCTAAAGCCAAACTAGAAGTGAAAACATGAGAAACATGTCAGAAGAAGATCATTTACAGTCAAAGACACAGGTGTAAACGTCACACAAAAACCGCTGTCTAACGAAAAGAAATATTATAAATTACTTCTTTTTAATATCTTCAATGTTTTACCCAGACAGCAATGAGATCAAACGGAGAGCAAATGGAGTCCTGAATTTTCTCATGAGAAAAGAAACCCAGTAATCTCACACGTCTCCTCTGGATATTCACAAGAAATCTCAATAAAATTAATGTCTGTATCCAAGCAAGTTTCAACATTCCATCTAAGCAATCAAACAGTTAGCCCCGCCCCCAAACTCACCTGATTGGCTGAGTCAGAAGTTGGCATGTCATGCCACTCAAACAGATCAATGTTCAATGTTTCACTATTTAGGAAGTCAAACTACCAGTGACTCTGAACATGAAACTGACACAACACAATACCTGAACATCTAAATATTCCAAACTTCATCTTTAAAGCGACTCTGCCCAGCAAACATTGGTCTGACAGCAACATCGTGTCCCTGGCCAAAAATAGTCGCGGTAGGATGGCATAAATCGGTAAAAATATGTAACAGAACATTTCCTAAAAATGCATTCAGATACGATTCTACAATTCTCTAGGGGTGCAAGTATAATTGTTACTTTGACTTTTAGCTATGTGTAGTTCAAAATATAATATTTAATTAATTAATAAGATAACGTCTAAGATGTCTGTTCAAATTTTATTTTGGAACTATTTTTTAACCATGACGGGACGTGTTGGAAGGACGTCTTTTCAACAGTCATTAAACGTCCAAATGTTTGCTGGGTGAACATTAAACTGAGAGAAAACAAATTTGGTGTAGGATTTACTTTTCACTCAGAAATTGCTAGTAAATTTCACAAATAATTACAAACGGCAAGCAACGCATTGAATTAAAGGTGAAACTTTTGAAATACACGAGGCTGTGTGTTCTGCAGCAGCCCATCCACTCATTTCTGTAATTCATTGAATAAAATGTCTCATTTATTTTGGGATGTTGTGAAATATTATACAAAGCATTCATGGATAAATGCATCAATAAATTTACAATCACTAATGCATGTTATTAGATAAAGTTATTTAGAAATAAAAAGTGATTAAATTTGCGGTTGATGTCACTTCAAGTTCAGGTTGTACGCTGCAAATTTGAATTAATGCAGTAAAGTTATCCGGGTTTCAATGAATTCCCTTACAATACACATAGTATTCACATAAATGCACCATATATATACTGCATACTGCAGAAAATAGTACAAATATAGTATGGTAATATGATACTTCAAAACATGCCCAGATAGAGAAATAAGAGAGATCAATGAAATAAATAAGAGAGATTTACAGGTTTGTTTGTGGATACTCAAAGTTAAAGGTCTCTTCTGCTCACCAAAGCTTCATTTATTTATGAAAAATATTGTAAAGAATTGTGAAATATTATTCCAATTTAAAACATCTGTTTTCTATGTGAATATATAGTAAAGTGTAATTTATTCCTGTGATCAAAGCTGAATTTTCAGCATCATTACTCCAGTCTTCAGTGTCACATGATCCTTCAGAAATCATTCTAATATGATGATTTGCTGCTCAAGAAACATTTATGATTATTATCAATGTTGAAAACAGTTGTGCTGCTTCATATTTTTGTGCAAACCGTGATACATTTTATTTTTCAGGATTCTTTGATGAATTTATTTATTTATTTATTTTTGCATTTATTTGAATCTTCTGTAACATTATAAATGTCTTTACTGTCACTCTTGATCAATTTAATGCGTCCTTGATTAATAAAAGTTTTAATTTCTTTAAAAACAAAACCATCTTACTAACCCCAATCTTTTGAACAGTAGTGAATTATAATAATATATTTTCTTCTGTTGGCCTTCTTTGTAATAAAGCTTTGATGCAATTCCATATACTTTAGTTGAAAAGCAACAGCACATGGAGCAATTAAACTCTTGTCTTTAAACTCTAAACAATGTTTCCAAAACATCACAAGTCATTCTCAGTATCCAGATAATGTTCACTTCTCCAACAGAAGACTGTTCAGTGCTGATTCGTATGCAAGCTTTTATAGCGAGCCAGTAATGTGTGTTTGCTACATGTGAACAAACTCAGAGAGTAAAGGAGGGGAATGAGAGCGTGAGAGAGGATGAGGCAGAGAGTTGTGTGGGTGCTGACCCTTACTGGCCCCATCAGGCCCCCGCAGCACGGTGCACTCCTCTATCTGCCCGAACGACTCAAACAGCCGCCGGACGTCGTCTTCGCTCTGCTGTTTTCCCAACATGCCCACAAACAGCTTCCGGTCTTCTGAGAGAGAGAGAGACAGACAGACAGACAGAGAGACAGAGAGAGAGAGAGACACGAATTACCTCACATTCACTCATACACACAGAGTTCATGAGATCCGGCGGGATCTGTGATGTCACAAGGAAAACCACGAGGGTTGAGGAGGAAAAAGATAATTAAAAAATATATTTAAGTAAGAAAAGACAAAAATGCAGTGAAGAAACGTACGCCACAGCACTGTTGCAGACATACGGTTCGTACACGTTCCTATCCATCAAACGCTCCGTCAGAGCCACACGAGTCTGTTTTTATTGTACTCTCTGCCGCTTAATTGAATGTTCGAACAGCACAAGCACTTCAGCTGTGTGTTAATATCATAATCCTTTCATGCCAATGAAGGAGCTGGAGAGCGAGTAATCAATATTTCATGCCCTGTTAACTGTATTTTATGGTTTTGTCAGATCTTTTTGACACTGAACTCAGTAAAAACTTGCTGAAGACATCAAAAAGTTCAGAGGAAGAGAAAGTTCACAAGTATAAAGGAGGATCATGAATCACGATTGTTATTCTCAGTTTTAGCAGTACACAAGTACATTATCGACTGTCTTTCCGATCGAAGACTGTTATTTGAACATGTTGAGCTTCATTTGCTCATCTAAACGCACCTGTATCTCCTCATTCATCAGTTCTCCCTCATCTCTTCAGGCTGACAGCTTGTATTCCCTCCATATCGAGTCTTACATAAGCGGTTTTAATGGAGCTTTGCACTGTATGAGCCCCGACTCATCATCTGTCTTCCGTACTGTACCAGAGCTTTACATTATGCATACGAGTGCTGTAGGATACGGCACTCATCCTGAGAGGAAGAGATCAGAGACCGTGACATACTTATTCCACACCAGACAGAGATACAACTCACGTTTAGCTGAGATACAACTGCGATTTAGCTGAGATACAACTGAGATTTAGCTGAGATACGGCTGACATAAAACAGATTAGGCTGAGATACAGCTGAGATAAAACTGAGATTTAGCTGAGATATGGTTGAG
Organism: Hypophthalmichthys molitrix; assembly: GCA_037950675.1. Classification (NCBI taxonomy): domain Eukaryota; kingdom Metazoa; phylum Chordata; class Actinopteri; order Cypriniformes; family Xenocyprididae; genus Hypophthalmichthys; species Hypophthalmichthys molitrix. The sequence continues at coordinate 929,314 of CM075509.1, forward strand.
ATAAAACTGAGATGCAACTGAGATATAGCTGAAATACAACTGAGATTTAGCTGAGATACGGCTGAAATACAACTGAGATACAACTGTGATATGGCTAAGATACAACTGAGTTATGGCTGAGATACAACTGAGATTTAGCTGAGATACGGCTAAGATAAAACAGATTTAGCTGAAATACAGCTGAGATACAACTGAGATTTAGCTGAGATACGGCTGAGATATAACTGAGATACAACTGAGATTTAGCTGAGATACGGCTGAGATATAACTGAGAAATGGCTGAGAAAAACAGATTTAGCTGGGATACAACTGAGATTTAGCTGAGATATGGCTGAGATACTACTGAGATAAAGCTGAGATACAACTAAGATTTAGCTGAGATACAACTGAGATATGGCTGAGATTTAGCTGAGATACAGCTGAGATACAGCTGAGATACGGCTGAGATTTAGCTAGGATAAAACTGAGATATAGCTGAGACACTACTGAGAATTAGCTGAGATACAACTGAGATACGGCTAAGATACAACTGAGATTTAACTGAGATACAACTGAGATTTGGCTGAGATATAACTGAGATTTAGCTGAGATACAACTGAGAGACAGCTGAGATACAACTGAGATTTAGCTGAGATACAGCTGAGATACAACTGAGATACAACTGAGATATGGCTGAGATACGACTGAGATACAACTGAGATTCAGCCAAGATACAACTGAGATTTAGCTGAGATACAACTGAAATTTTGCTGAGATACGGCTGAAATTTAGCTGAGATACGGCTGAGATACAACTGAGATTTAACTGAGATACAACTGAGATACAGTTGAGATACAACTGAGATTTAGCTGAGATACGGCTGAGATTTAGCTGAGATACAAATGAGATACAGCTGAGATTTAGCTGAGATACAACTGAGATACGGCTGAGATACAGCTGAGATTTAGCTGAGATACAACTGAGATACGGCTGAGATACAACTGAGATTTAGCTGAGATACAGCTGAGATACAATTGAGATTTAGCTGAGATACAACTGAGATTTCGCCGAGATATGGCTGAGATACAACTGAGATTTAGCTGAGATACAGCTGAGATACAATTGAGATTTAGCTGAGATACAACTGAGATTTCGCCGAGATATGGCTGAGATACAACTGAGATTTAGCTGAGATATGGCTGAGATACAACTGAGATTTAGCTGAGATACAACTGAAATTTTGCTGAGATACGGCTGAAATTTAGCTGAGATACGGCTGAGATACAACTGAGATTTAGCTGAGATACAACTGAGATTTAGCTGAGATATGGCTGAGATACAACTGAGATTTAGCTGAGATACAACTAAGATTTAGCTGAGATACAACTGAGATTTCGCTGAGATACAACTGAGATTTAGCTGAGATACAACCGAGATACGGCTGAGATACAACTGAGATTTAGCTGAGATACGGCTGAGATACAACCGAGATACGGCTGAGATACAACTGAGATTTAGCTGAGATACGGCTGAGATACAACCGAGATACGGCTGAGATACAACTGAGATTTAGCTGAGATACGGCTGAGATACAACCGAGATACGGCTGAGATACAACTGAGATTTAGCTGAGATACGGCTCAGATACAACTGAGATTTAGCTGAGATAAAACTGAAATTTAGATGAGATACAACTGAGATACAACTGAGATACGGCTGAGATACAACTGAGATATAGCAGAAATACAACTGAGATCTAGCTAAGATACAACTGAGATATAGCTGAGATACAACTGAGATTTAGCTGAGATACAACTGAGATACAACTGAGATATGGCTGAGCTACAACTGAGATATAGCAGAAATACAACTGAGATCTAGCTAAGATACAACTGAGATATAGCTGAGATACAACTGAGATACAACTGAGATATGGCTGAGCTACAACTGAGATATAGCAGAAAAACAACTGAGATCTAGCTAAGATACAACTGAGATATAGCTGAGATACAACTGAGATTTAGCTGAGATGTGGCTGAGATACAACTGTTTTCAACAGTGATATTGAATAATCAGAAATGTTTCTTGAGAATCAAATCATCATATTAAAATAATTTCTGAAGGATCATGTGACACTGAAGACTGGAGTAATGATGCTGAAAATTCAGCTTTGATCACAGGAATAAATTACAGTTAAAAATATTTTCACATAGAAAACAGATCTTTTAAATTGTAATAATATTTCACAATTTTTACTGTATTTTTTAATAAATGCAGGCTTGATGAGCAGGAGAGACTTCTTTTAAAAACATTAACAAACTTGTTACCGGTAGAGCTAAGAGTCGTCATTAAAAGCTCACAAGACAATAACAATTTTCTTGATCTCTGAAAGAGTCTGATGTATGAGTCAATGTAGAAATACTGTAAAGATTCACCTCAGATCATTTACTGCTTCATGGTAATGACATCACAAACATGGTGATTACATTAGATCTGACAACATACAACTCGTTTCGAATGCAAATGGCTTAGCCAATCACAACAGACGTTTATATAGAGAAATCTTAAAGGCACAGCAGCACAAACAGACTGTGAGATCGTAAGGACCAGAAAAGCTTGAAATTATGCAAAAAAAAAACATTATAAATGGTCCTCAAGGGAAAAATAAAAAGCATTTAAAGTTTAATACAGCAGTGTTACATCATGAATGTATGTATATAATAATCTGTTTGACTGTAAACCATCGTATAGCAGTAAGACCTGGTCTGCCTCATTATCTGTGTGCTCTAGGGGCCCGGGGCTCCGCACACATCAGGGGCCACTCGTGTCAGCTTTACAAGCCTAATTAACAAGCCATAAGCGCAATAATGAACGTTTCCGACATGTTAGTCTACGCTGAGAAAAATGAAATTACCCACAGAGGATGCTGGAAGATTCCTGAGGGACGGATGGGAGAGAAATTGAATTTACAGTCCGTTATCTTTTCATTCCCGGACCTATGAGTTATATTCGCCATCTCTGCGTCCGCGGCGCGCTCGCTCACACCTACAGGAGATGGATCACTATTAATTAGCTTTCACGCCTGAACTGAGCTGCACTTTAGAGATCCTCCGGCCGACGCTTGGCTGCAAAGAGTCTCAAATAACCCCCTAAAGATGCTTCAGAGCAGCGGACGCAGATCTCAGACGGGCAGTAAAGACCCTGAGGGCCATGATGTCACTTCACCTCTGTCTGCCACCATCAATATACCTGCAGATCTGAGGACAAATGATCTGAAAACAAGGTGATTATTAACAGCCAAACAGTTAGTGGTGAGAAATTAAACATGCAGCCTATTATTATAGTTATTTTTGAAGCAATATAAACATACATAATCTGGAAATAGTATAGAAGACACACGCCATAACTGCGTATGTGATGTGTGTTTGACAGATGAGTCAGAATCAGTTTGAATCACTGAACCTAGAACAAGTTTGTAAACAAGACATGTGACCCGACCCCAGCAAACAGGAAATGTTCTCAGAACTCTAGCTAACGTTATGGCAAGGTTCTTTCAACATTATAAGTAAACTTTCCTTCTTTGTTCAAAGTTATCTGGTATTTAATAATGTTCCTGAAAATGTTGGCAGAAAAGATTATTAGTGCTGTCAAACTGATAAATCACATCTAACATAAAAGTTTGTAACTATATGTGTGTGTGTGCTTATCAGTGTTAATTTTGTTCATTTTCGTCATCATTTTCGTCGACAACATTTTTTCACTGACGAAAATAGGACGATAACTAAATAAAATCCAGTTTTGAATGACAAAAACTATGACGAAAATCTATTGGCATTTTCGTCAATAAATAAAAACGCACGAGTACTGAACTGAGCTCTCTTTTGCGTCTTTTCACGCTTGAATGGACAAATACACCGAAAATTGTCAAAATGCCCATTTTGACGTAAAAACAGTTGGTTATGTCTTAAGTCCATTTTAGAACCGGTTCCAACTTTCAAAGAACCAGGTATTCGATACGATGCGTGCATTTCGATTCCGTTTATCGATTCCTGACTTTTTTTCAGTCATTCTCGCAGCATTGAAAAGCAATTAAGAACTATACAGTTGTGTCTATCTGCTAGGACCTGCAACAAGGACCTTATCTCATCACGCACATACGCAGTTCATTACAGTCGGCACTGACTTTTGCTTCAACACGGCATTAATCTGAAGGAATGCACCGTGTTTGGGGCCGTTCACATGTCGCGTCTAAAAACGCGTGGAAAGCGTGGCCGCGCCACTTTCTCCTCCTTTCCAAAGCGCTTTCGCTCCCGTGGCGTCTGTCGTTGCTATGCAACCATGAACTGTGCTCTGCAAGAATGACGAGGAAGTATCAGCAAAGGATTAATTGATTTCTAGCCCTTGCATTAGCTTTACTACATATATTTATGGAGATGAGAAATAAAACCCGGCTGAGCTTTTGATGTTGTTACAGAAAGGCCGAAGCTGATCGGTTGGTTCTTGTCACATGACCTGCGGTGCGCTTGAGGCATTCTGAAAAGCATATAAGCGCGCCTGGAAACATTTGAAATAACGCGCCTACATTTTACGCAATATGTGAACTCTAACCCAGCCGCGAGTCCTAAAGCACCAGATACAGCTAATATTAGCAATAGCACACTCGGGTACAAAAACAGTTACAGCCTACTGGTTATAGCCTAAATGTGGCAAGAATAAAAGGTAAAAACATTATTCTTGAAGTATTTGCTCTTTTTTTCTCTCCATAAAAAAAAATATTGGAATCAGAATCGAGAATCGATAAGAACCGGATTCGATAAGCAGAATCGGAATCGTTAAAATTAAAACGATACCCAACCCTAATCTTAAGTGAATGTAAACAGTTGGGAGAATATTGGATGTGTATCAGTGTATTGGATCCGTGCATTCAGTCTTAAAGTGACAGTAGCCTAATAAACCTGCTGCTGTCCATCATTAATGTTAATCAAACAACAAAAGAAAAAGAGAAAATCACTCAGTGTTCTTGACTGAATATCTTTAAAAGGATTAATCTATATTTCTAAATTTTAGAGAAATGCTTAATTGATGCATAATTTAACTAAACCCATTCGATTTGTCGACTAAATCTACAGTACTGTAGATTTCGTCGACTAAAACTAAAACAATTCAGATGACTAAAATTAAATGGCATTTTAGTGAAAAGACTATGACTAAAACTAAATCAAATTTTGCTGTTAAAATTAACACACACACACACACATATATATTTTTTTTATGTTAGATGCGAATCACACGATTAATTGCGATTAATTGATCTGACAGCACTATTATTTATACATCGTTCATAGAATTTTTTTTTTTTAAATGTTTTAGCTGGATGTTTGTCTAACGCTTTTTAAATGTTATGACTTGTTTCAGAACGTTCAGAGAACATTCAAAAGTAACGTTCCCATAATGTTTGCAAATTGATAAAACAGAATGTTCTATTAACATTAAAAAAATGGATGTTTCTTGGAACATTCTTGGAACATATTTTTGTTAGCTGGGACCTTACTAGTACTATCAGTGATCAAACTCAAAATCTCTCAGCAACAGTTCACTGAACTGTCAAACACACTGAACTGCACACTAAACGAGTTACGTTAACATTAAACCATAAGATCGAAACAAACAAATGAAACAAACTAACCCAAACATGGACTGAAATCTGAAAGTTTGCTGGTCCCTTCAAAAGTCAAATATTCACTTCAATCTCGTCGTCTCTCATCACTGTCCGTCTCTCTGTGTGTGTCGTGTCTTTCTGCAGAGGAAATGGTCTGGAAAATAAGAACCTATCAGTGACCGCGTCCAACAGATGACGAGCGGATCGGCCTCTTAATGTGAACGCAGAAAAAAGATATAAAGACAACTAAAGAGTGATCAAAACACCACTGACATCTGCCAGCCGCCCGCCTGAGAGACTTATCATTGCAGAGAAATGAATGGATGCACAAAAACCATCAGCAGACCAGATTAATGCTGCTCCCCTCAGGATGAGGAACGAGTGCTGATGTCTGAAGAGATGAAGGATGTTCACGCTGCTCTTTTCTGAGTTTGAAACAACATGAGGACGAGTAAATGATGACAGAACGTACATTTTCGGTTTTCTCTCCCTCCTTTTAGGGGTGTAACAATACACTCATGTCACAATTGGATTTGAAACACAATGCTGATCTCAAGATACTTTAAACAAAGCCAAAATAGAGTTAAACAGTTAAAAAGCACTGTTCATTACAAAGCTAAATTTGGTATTACATTAGGGATTATTTTTTTCTGTCTGGTGACACCATAATAGAAATATTCGAATTATGATGCACTATGTCCCTTACTACATACACTGAAAAAGTTTTAAATATTGTCTTTTATTAAATCCCGTGTTTCAGTTTATTAATAATAATTAATAAACATGGAGGCTGGAATGTGTGACCTTCTGGGTTTACCATATCTGATGCTAAATTAAATTTTAAACATTAATTTTGGGTAAACTATGCACAATACATACAACTACTGGTCAAAAGTTTGGAATAATTCAGATTTTATAATGTTTTTTGAAAGAAGTCTCTTCAGCTCACCTAGGCTGCAAAAATACAGTAAAAACAGTGAAATATTATTACTATTTTTACTATTTATTATTACTATTACTATTATTACTACTGTTTTGTATGTGAATATATAGTAAAATGTAATTTATTCCTGTGATCAAAGCTGACTTTATTTGAATAAAAATGCAGTAAAAATCACAAAAAATTATTACAATTTAAAATAACTGTTTTCTGTGTAAATATATATCAAAATGTAATTTATTCCTGTGATCAAAGCTGAATTTATTTGACTAAAAATACAGTGCAAATCATGAAATATTATTACAATGTAAAACAGCTGTTTTCTATGTGAATATATAGTAAAGTGTAATTTATTCCTGTGATCAAAGCTGAATTTTCAGCATCATTACTCCAGTCTTCAGTGTCACATGATCCTTCAGAAATCATTCTAAAATGATGATTTGCTGCTCAAGAAACATTTCTGATTATTATCAATGTTAAAAACAGTTGTGCTGCACTTATTGTAAATTGAAATAATATTTCACAGTATTTCTGTTTATTTCTCTGCATTTTTTCAACACATAAATGCAGCCTTGGTGAGTAGAAGAGACTTCTTTCAAAGACATTATTTTAATTAAAAACTTTTGACCTGTTGCATTTTTGTATTGTGATATATTACGATAATATTCAATACCCCATTCCATTGCAAATATGTCATTCCACCAAAAAGTGAGAATTTGGTGGCTTATATGTTATTTTCTGCAGAAACACACACAAATTTGGCACAGACTAAAGTTCGGAAATAATAACAGAAGAAAACTGACAGACAGCTGCTGCAGATGATAAAAGCTTTGTGCCGAGGGACTGCACACACACACACACACACACACACACACACACACAAACCTTCTATTTCTTCTCTGCTTGTCTCTTCTTCTCTAGCTTGCTTCCTAATCTAGTTGTCTAATAAACCTGGTACAAATATTGTTGGCTCTTTGATGAATAGCTTTTGTTCCCCCTTTGTAAGTCACGTTGGATAAAAGCTTCTACTAAAAGCATAAGTGTAAATAAAACAGCCCAGCATGTTGGGTAAAAAACATTTAAGCTGGGCCAAAACAACCCAGCGCAGGGTTGCCAAAATGACAGTGTTTTACTATATACTCAAAGTGTGTTCTTCTCCATCACCATACAGTACAAGAGTGACTTTCTCTCGTCTTGAGCCTCATTTGCATATTGAGTGGAGGAAAAATCTGATTGAGTGGCAACATGCCCACCGACAGCCAATCCAGAACGGTCTACAGGTTTGTTTTTCCCAGCAGCCTCGGTGTGCCGTTAGTGTCTGTCAATCACTGATTCTAACAGAACAGACAGAAAAGGGCCATAAAGGACAGACGTCAGAACATGAAAGAATATTAAATACTGAAGTCAACTAGTTCTCAGTCCTGCTGTCACACCTGAGCTCAGCGCTCATGATGAACAATCAGGAGATTTCCAAATATTCACAACAGAGAAGATGGAAGAAGAAAAGACTGAGAACTGATATATTCTGGAATATTCTGTGTTAAACACAACTGATGGCATCATGACACGCTGAATATCTCAGAAAATCACTCTCGGTTTGTAAAAGTGAACGTAAACATTAACTAGGCTATATTGCACTTACAATCAAGGTCTATGGGTTAAAATCTACCGAAGGGTTTAAAAGTACTTTAGAAATCTAAAAGATTTTAAAACAAGTTTAATTTTTTAACAAGTTTTTGTTAATAAACTGACAAATATTTTATATATATATATATATAAATCCTTTAATTTAATATGACAGCTGTAAGAAAATAATTTGAATGAACATTCTATTCTGTTCTATTCTATTCCATTCCATTCCATTATTTTCTATTCCGTTCTGTTCTGTTCTGTTCTATTCTATTCCATTCCACTCTACTCTATTCCATTCCGTTCTGTTCTATTCAATTCTATTCTACTCCATTCCATTCTATTATATTCCATTCCATTCTAATCTATTCTATCCTATTCTATTATATTCCATTCTACTCTACTCTACTCCATTCCATTCTATTCTGTTCTATACCATTCTATTCCATTCTATTCTACTCTATTCTATTCTGTTCTGTTCTGTTCTATTCTATATTGTTTGTATGGTGAATTATTTTATCTCCTCCATATAAAACTGCTTTGTGTTCTGCAAAAAATAAAAATAAACAATACATAAAATTAAATAATAAATAACAAATGGAATTTTCTTTAAAAACCCTGTTTACATTAAATAAACTCCATATACAGATTGTAAACAAAAAGTTATAATTATAATAATAAAAAAATTATATTTACAACTTAATTTTATATCAAATATATTACTCATTCATGTATTTATTTATATTTAGCAAAAACACGTTTTATTCTATTCTATATAATTTCAAACAAACTATATAGAATAGAATAGAATAGTAAGGTCATTCAAATTATATATTTAATAAAATAAACTTTATAACTATAAATTTATTACTGATTATAGTCATAAAATATGAAATTAATGCAAAGTAACTGAACGGACATAATCAGATCCTCACGCAGAAACAAAGCTGAAGTTTTCCAGGCTTCATTTTTTAACCTGTTCCTGACACGAGTGAATAAACGCAGCTGTGGAAGATCAGGATGAGCTCCAGTGTACACAGCTTCAGTCTGACACAGCTGAAATAAGTCACGTTATATTTGAATTAATCAAACGAAGCTCAAACTACCCAGAGTTCTATGCAAACACTCAAGGACATTTGCACCTCGTCGGATGAGAGTCTCGTCGTAACGTCTCGATGAAACTCCGCTGACCCGCAGATCACATTAATCAGCCGTGCTGAAACGAGATCCGCCTCCTGACACACACGAGTCACAGACACACGCCTTCATCACGACACGAGGACGCGTGTTTGAAAACCTTGTTGGCACATCGCTCATCGTTTCAGGTTTTAAATATTTGTCTTTGATTTCGGCTCATTAAAACCACCAGAGCCTCATTAATTCAAATATTTAGTCAATTAAAGTCTGAATCCTGTATAAATTAGGGAAATAAAACATTTTTTTTGGGGGGGGGGAGCATTTTCAAATGTGTTTCTAAATAAGTCTATGAATCAAATGTGCCGGATGCTCTAAAAGTAGAAAATACTAAGCTAAAGTTAAAGTCTTTTGCAAGTTTTTGTTAAAAATCTGACAAAAATTTTAAAATATTGATTTCTTTAATTTAACATGAAAGCTGTATGAAAATAATTTGAATGACTATTCTATTCTATTGTAGAACTATTTTATCTCCTCCATATAAACATATATATAATTAAATAATAAATTATTTAATTTATTTAATTATTAAATTAGAATTATTTTATCTCCTCCATATAAAACTGTTGTGTTTTGCAAAATAAGTAAATTAATAAAAATAATATATGTATATGTATATATATCATTAAATAATAACATTTTTTTATTATCCTTAAAGCACTGTTTACATTAAGAAAACAGATTGGAAACACATTTACACTGTTAACCAAATATATTTGTCACCAGTTTCTGAAAAGTAAAAAATACTAAGCTAAAGTTAAAGTCTTTGGCAAGTTTTTGTTAAAAATATGACAAATATCTCTTTTCAGTGAAAATATGATGAAAATATGATAGCTGTAAGAAAATATTTTGAATGACTATTCTATTTTATTCTATAATTATTTTATCTCCTCCATATAAAACTGTTGTGTGTTTTGCAAAATAAGTAAATATATATACATTTTCCTTCCTTAAAGGATAATAAAAATGTTATATATATATGAAATTTTTATTTTCCTTAAAGCACTGTTTACATGGAGCATACAGATTGGAAACACAACAATACATAATTATATGTATTACAAATGTGTTTCTGAATATAATTACATCTGGTCTGGATTCATCATGCTCTGTAGGAGAAAAGGAAATTCAATCAAGCGAATTATTGATAGTATATTATCATTTTTTGAGGTGAACTATCCCTCTAAAACGGTTCTTGACTGACTTTACATGATGTCAGTGTGTAGATGATGGCTGCTGCTGTAGATTCGAGTCGGTGTGAATCAGACAGTAAGATAAGAGAGAGCCAGTGCTGTTAATGACAGACCAGCCCGTCTACAGCAGATGAGCTCACAATGACTCGGGTCTCCTCCATCATTGACTGAAAACTGGACAAGTTTTGATCTGCTGTTGTTCACTGGTATGAGACAAATGGAGTGTGAGTTGTGTGAAAACTCAGTGTCACGCGCTGCCCACAACATGTCAGAACACATTCATTCAGGGACAAATAAAGAGCCAACGAGACACAACAGCAATGAAGCCAGCAGAGCACTAAAAATACAGCAACAGCGTTCGCTTACTAGTGTCACACACACACTGTCTTCATTTCACAGACTTTATTGAACAAAACCAAGATGCAAACTGCTCAACCTGATGATAACTCATCCAGAAATGTTCACATAAGTCTCTATTAATGCATTAAAATGTTTATGCAGGTAAATGTTGTCATTTATTATTATTATTATTAAATGACGCTTTGCTTATTTACAAATTAGATTATTAGTTTATTTTAATTCTTACATTTTGAATTTACACTACCGATGAGTTGGTAAAAATGTTTTTAAAAAAGTCTCTTCTGCTCAACAAAGCTGCATTTATTTTATCAAAAATATTGTAAAAATTGTGAAATATTATTACAATTTAAAACAGCTGTTTTCTATGTGAATATACTGAAATATGTAATTTATTCCTGTGATCAAAGCTGAATTTTCAGCATCATTACTCCAGTCTTCAGTGTCACATGATCCTTCAGAAATCATTCTAATATGATGATCTGCTGCTCAAGAAACATTTATGATTATTATCAATGTTGAAAATAGTTCAATTTTGAAAACAGTGTTTTTTCAGGATTCTTTGATTAATAAAAAGTTCAAAAGAACAGCATTTATTTGAAATAGAATCTTCTAACATTATAAATGTCTTTACTGTCACTTTTTAAGTAATTTAAATGCTAATACACGGATCGCTGAAATCTGTGTGTGTGTGTGTGTGTGTGTAGGCGGCCAAATATTCTCACCACTCACAGTTAAGATCTGATACACACGCAGTAGGGCTGTCCTTAATGGTTTATAAGTTGTTGTTAAAAATCATTTTCCCTATGGAGAAGTTCCCTATGAAGTTTTTACATCCAGAACCCGACTGTTGCGCTCTATTAATTTCTTTAATATAGAGTGCACTCCAAAAGATCACTAGTGAAAATGCTTCTAATTTGCAAATGATGTTATTTTTGTATCAGTTTGAATGAAGTTGAAAAACGAAGATGAATGTGAGAATATCTCAGTGTTTAGTGTGTCTCTGGAGCTTCATGAACTAAACCTGACGATCAGAGATGATCCAAAGCTTTAAAGGAAGAAGAACATGATCAGTGACACTCTTTTACTAAGTCACCTATATAGAAATAAAGCACAATTTGAAAGATATGAAATCTTTAAATGCTTAAATCTGTCCCTGAAGTATTATTTATTTTTTCTATTGTATATTTTCAGCCAACAGCATGAATCTTCATCATGAAATATCACACCTATCACAGTAAAAACAAGACCCATCCTTAATTTTTCCTTCAAATTTTAGAGGAAACTAATGAATTATGACAATAAAAGAAAACATGTTTAACCTCATACACACACATCTCATAGAAATTGATCACTGTGCTGTTCGAAGAAAATTTAAATATGGATCTGATTCATTCACTTTAAAATGGATGAATGATAATAATCATAAATGTTTTTTGAGCATCAAATCATCATATTTTTGAAGGATCATGTGACACTGAAGACTGGAGTAATGATGCTGAAAATTCATCTTTGATCACAGGAATAAATTACAGTTTACTACATATTTACATAGAAAACAGCTATTTTAAATTGAAATAGTATTTCACAATTTTTACAGTATTTTTGATCTGCCTTGAAGAGACTTTTAAATACAGTGGGGTCCAAAAGTCTGAGAACACAAAATCAAATTGCAATTTAAAATGCTTTAATGTCACTACTTACAAAGAATGATTTTATATCTTTCAGATTGAGCTTTAATCATGTCCGTCACCAGCGCTGACCAACAAAACCGACAGTGAAGCTACAAACGAACTCACAGAACTGCAGCTGCAGGTCAAACACAGATGCTGCTACAAACATACGGCGAGTCCTTTCAGGACAACCAGGTGTTTGAATCCAACCGTACGACCATGACATCACCTGCAGCTTTAACGGCACACGAGCGGATCGTTATTACGGCGGGAACCTACGGCTCCTTTGATCTCAGCCGAGTCACGGCGAACCACGACGGCCCGAATGGCCCAAACAGATGGCGAGTCAATGGAGGCAAGTGACCTAAATTAACGGCCACTCCGACACGGAGTCACTCGCCCTGTGTGTGTGTGAGAGAGAGAGAGAAAGAAGGTTAATTACCTCCTCGTCCTTCACTGTCGGCCGGTTTCACCTGGATGGGCCGGTTCATCTGAATAAGAAAGAGAGAGAGTTGTTAGAACAGCATGTGTTTGTGTGTGTGTGTTGATGCCTTTAGAGTCACAAGAGTATCAGATAAATAAACAAACACATCGAGAAATCACACATCATTTTACGCCAGACTGCTTCACAAACGAGGGTCAATTCAACACTGGATTTGCACAAAAGATTAACATGACGGCACATGCTAGTGGATGAGTTGAATCAACTCCACAGCAACTACATAAATTTATCCACTAACCATTCAGAAACGTCTAAAAGTTGTAACTTCTTCCTGAGTCTCTCCATCAGTGTCGACTCCGGTTTGAACAATGTAAGGCTGAACACCGTTACTGACAATCCTCATTTTGGCTGCGTGAGATTCTCCAGCTTTGTTGTTGTTGAGCTGTTAAAGCTCCGCCCTCTTCTGGAAAGGGGGCCGGAGCAGCAGCTCATTTGCATTTAAAGGGACGCACAAAAACGGCGTGTTTTTGCTCACACCCAAATAGGGGCAAATTTGACAAGCTATAATAAATGATCTGTGGGGTATTTTGAGCTGAAACTTCACAGACACATTCTGGAGACACCAGAGACTTATATTACATCTTGTGAAATGGGCATTATAGGTCCCCTTTAAAAGCAATGATCTCCAGAGATGTGTGCTGATGCCCAACCAAACTACAAGCATTAGAGATATTAAAACAATTGAAAAATCAATCAATCAATCAATCAAATATAAATTACCCAACCGTCAACATTGAAATGTGGGTAAACTAATGTCAGTTATTGTATCAACAATGAAAAAACATGGCTAAAAAAGGTTGGAAAAAAGTGAATAAAATACTTATAAATAAACGTTAAAATCTGAACAAGATCTGTATGAAAAATAAAATGTTGCAAATATCAACGTTTGCAAAATGTCAACAAAATTCAACAGTGAATCAACCTCCATCTATGATGTTTGTCTGTGAATGATCAAAAATAATCAAATAATAATCAAATGTAGTCAAAATCATGCAATTTTTTGTAGAACATAATATTTTGCACATACATTAACACAAGTGAATAATAGCAGGGTAATAAGAAATAAATATAAGAATATTTATAAGAAATAAATATGAGGAGAAACAGGAGGATATCCACTTTGATAATCACAAAAAAATTTTAATTCAGCAAATTGATGCATGATGATAAATTTGTGTTATAAAATGTCTTAAACTGTGCACAGATACTACAGCCTCAAAAGTCAGAAATCTTGAGCATAAACTTAATAAATGTTGACAGATTTATGAATAGAAAAAAAATATAACAGCATTGATGAAAAATTCACTATTCTCTGAAAACAAGTCAAATTTTCTCTACTTAAATGTATTGTTTTATGGATGTTTAGATGTTTAGAGTTTGAGTTTTGGCTGCAAATGTCAGTATGTTCAGCTGGATCTGATCTGGTTTTGCTGGTGAAGGCACAGCTGAACAAAGCGAGGTGTGTGTCAGTGTTCGGGTCAGACTGAGACCCGTGAGACGTTCTCTCTTCATTCTGCTTTGTTCAGTCTCAGGTCTCCAAACTTGTTTGATTGGTGGTAAAGCTCCAGAGTTGCGCCCCGTTAAAATCCTCAGAGTCACAGCGGCAACAGGAGTCATTAAGCAGCACAGGGTACACCGGGAGTTGCTAAGCAACCGGGCAGATCGGGTCGGCAGCCTGTTGGTCTACGGGCGAATTGGCACGCGCCTTTTTTTTCTTGCACCATTTTCCACCATTTTTTTCCATGGTGTGTCCAATGAGGTTAAAGGAAAAACTCCAATTATTCACCAGAACCCCCGAATGAAACCGTCCCCCCCACCTCCGTCCCACTTTAATGTCCTCTTTTACTCAGTTTGACAAAAAGTTTTGTGCCATCACTGAGTGCCGGCGGCCAGATACACCTAACACACACACCTGGATACGGCCCACAAGAACAAACCCAGCTACATCATGGACCACACCTGAAAATAGAGAAAACTTCAATATCTCAAATGTTTTTCCCAAAAAGCAATGAGAATTCTGCTCGAGTCTCCAGCCTCCAAGATGTTTCTCTAAGACCCCAAATTTTATGACCACATAAAATAAAAATAATTACTGATTTTGACTCTTACATAAAATAAAAACATGATTAATACATGATGACAACATTTACAGATGAAAATGACACATTACTGAATATACTGAGTTAAATGCCTTAGATGTTTTATATAAAGCTGACTATAATTACTTCAGACTAACACACATCCTAAAATAAAAAGTTCTGCATATTAGAATTTTAGGAGGAAAAATAATTATTATTAACACTCAGAGGTCGGTGTTCATGCCGGCAATACCACCTCGGTTTTTTTCTTACCAGTGTGAAAGAGACTAAAAATACTTGGACGTACAAATAAGAGTTATATATTATTAAAAACTGTGGAATGTCTTCTTTTATTTGTATATACTCACAGTAAAAACAAAATGTTGTGCTTTTTGCAAAATAAAGAAAACTAACATGATGCGTGATCTGTCGTCTCTCTCTGAATGAAGTCCATTCTGATAGTCCTCAGAAAATGAACTGTAACTTAGTGAATACTAATCACACAAACATGAGACATATGTTTAAAGAAACGTTGAAATGTCAGGTTTTAAGTCATGTAAGTCAAATCGAAAACTAATATTCTCTGTTTATGTAATCTGTTTGAAAATAGAGAGATGTCAGTCTTTTGCGAGTCACCTCATTATCCGCTAACGCGGCCACACCGCGCGAGCACTATTCAGACGCAAATTCTGAGGCGATTAATGCAACAGAGAGTGAACGCCCGCATCAGCTCGAAAAAATGCATCAAGCTTAGTCACATTCATGTTCATCGTTTTGAGATGCGGTGAGGAATAATTCAGGAAGAATTTACCTCAGAGGAAGAGCACTTTCAATTTCATTTCGATCAAGGATCAACTTGATCAAGCTGATGATTGTGAATGGTAAGTTTTATTCTTAAGTTCTTTATTCTAATCGTGATATAGTGTCTGTGAATATTAAACGGCAAAAAGACCATTTAAATATGAATTCTGCATGTTCTGTGTGTCTCTGTATGAATGCACAGACGTCTGTTTGGTTTACTACACATACATATTTGCTATACACATACTGGCTATTCCTAAACTATATTTCTATACTGAGATGAGTGAAATTGAAAATACATAATAAATACTGAAATTAAATGTGTTATCAATGTATTAAACTGCACATTACCATTTAGGCTCTATAATATAACAACAACATGTTCTCCAACCAATACACCTATATAGGTCGTTTGTCACTTCCCTGAAATACGACCCATAGGAGCGTTTGCTAAAGTTGCGCCCCTATCGACAACAGGACACTTTCATTTTAATGCATTGTTCCCTTTTATCTGCGTCATATTTCGGGTTTCGCGTAGCTCAATTGGCAGAGCATTGCGATATATAACAATATGCAATCATGTGATCATGCGAACGTGGGTTCGATCCCAGGGAACGCATGTGCTCATAAAGTGTATATGCACTATAAATTACTAAGGGTAGGTTTAGGGGTGGGGTTGGTGTAGTCGTTAATAAATGAATTTTGCTAAATGGAAATAGGACAAATGGTGTAAAAAGTCCACACATTGCATTTAAATGAACATGCATTTTGATTGGTAACGATCAAAATCATTATTTTTATGTCAGCTAGAGGGCGCATGACTTTAAAACGTAAGTATAGGTCGTAATAAGGTGCCTATAGGGTCGTTTTTTTTTGGAGGACAGTCTCTATAACAAATATATTACATAAAATGTCAGAGGTAATATGAATGTTTAGATGATTTCTTTGGCCTGTTTTGAACAGATTGTGAAGTGTTTACTGTCAAATAGTCTAGTGCCATATCAATGAAGCTTTTGTTCACCATGAATAATGAAAATTCAGCTTTGCATCACAGAATACATTATATTTTAAAGTATATTAAAAGAGAAAAACATTATTATAAATGGTAATAATATTTCACAGTATTGCTGTTTTCTTCTGTATTTTGGATCAAATAAATGCAGACTTGATGAGCGTGAGCCTTCTTCAAAAACATTAAAAATAGTAATGTGTGTCCAATCTTTTGACCGGTACCGTAATTTAAAATATTATAGACCTATACAAAAGGTTCTTCACATGATGTGCAATAATACGTGTATGCATGAGATCACAAAAATCATGTTTTCTGTTAAGATTGGACATTATATTAACATTAATACAATAGCTGATATGATCCTGTTATCAGCATGCTCACAGAGGGATTTTTCTTTTATCTCACAGATTTGAGAATCATAGTGACCAGATATTTTCCCACATTGGACTGCATGCATATGATACTGAGATCACTGACTGGAAGCAGGAAAGGTTGTTTTTGTTTGTTTTGCCAGGTATGTGATGTTCACATATATCTTTGAACAGGATTTCATGAGTATGCCTGCCCATTCAGTCTTGACGGTTAATAGTAAAACAAACTTGGCTTGCTGTCTGTGGAGGAGGCTTGAGCCCGAAGTTCGGCTCGAGCTCCGAGTTAAATCCCCACCCCCACCCCCCACCCCCACCCCACGGAGCTGCGCGTAGGAGAAAAGACAGAATTAGAGGAGGAGACGGGGAGGAGGAGAGTTGCAGGGAAAATTTGTCAATGGAATGACACGGTGTTTGCGACTTATATAGTACGCGTGTAATGATGATTGACAGGACTGAATGTTTAGGCTCCACCTGAACCTACGTTTGAAACTTCATTTATTTCTGTTTACTCAAAATGTGTCTTTGACTCTAATTATTTAGTTAACTATATTCTAAATAAACTGCAAACAAAAAATATGTTTCTTTTGTCATTGCATTCTTTCTTAGTTCACTCAGTCACATTCCTGACTGAATGGCTCATTATGCTGCTCATTAGGGGCAGGGTCATAATCTCCTCAGGTGTGAATCACAGCATTATTCATGAAGATTCACACCTCCTTGCATACGGCCATCCTAAACAGAAAGTGTCTTAGAAATTTAAAATCAATACATTCTTTTATGTGTCAGAGTAGACAGAACAGTTTTTACATCACTTTGAAGCAAAAACTCTAGACTAAAATATACAGTTCCCAAAAGTCTTGTGAAAAAATATTTAGTATGTGTTTTGAGGCCTTATTTCAGTAACTTTTTTTTTCAAACACCACGCATATATGTAATTCTCTCAAAAATACAACCATGTACATACTTGTTGCTCACATATTATTGTAGCCTAGTTTCTGCTGAATACAGTGTAATGAGACTTTTGTAATTAATATGTTTATAAGCAACTGAAAAAAGCACGAATGTCAGGGCATGTCAAAACTTATCCAGGGCCCCAAATTAGCCTCAGACCCCAGAGGGTTAACAAAATGATTATTTACTTCAATTATAAAGTTTTTTAAAGTCTGTCAGATTCAGCTCATTCTGAAGATTCAGGTGTGTGTTTGAACACGGGCGAGTGTTCATTCTGGCTGATGAAGCATCTGAACTCATGAGCACTGAAGGAGCCGTTCGCTCGAGCATGTTTTCTCAGATAGAGAAACACAGTGTGTGTCAGATTCATTAGAGTCCCAGTAGAGTTCAGTACGCTCATGTGCTTCATCTCTGTCTCTCTCACACCCTTTGGCCTCAAAAACCAATATGGCTCCCTGCACACACTCCTTAATGGCTTGATCAATGCTGACAAATAGGCCAGCGCTCCTGTTTCACCTCCACACGCTCGTCTGTCTCTCTATTACTCCACCAGTGCTCCTGTCTCACCTCCACATGCTCGTCTGTCTCTCTATTACTCCACTCGAGCTCCTGTTTCCCCTCCACACGCTTGTCTGTCTCTCACCGTGCTTCTCCGCTCCTCCTATTACCATACGTGCTGCATTTTATTTCAACACTCTTACAGAGCAGAGGAGACAAGACAAGACTAGACCAGATGTGACAAGAAGAAATGAGAGGAGACAAGAAGATAAGAGAAGATACCAGAAGAGAAGATCCAAGAGACGAGAAGTGATGAGCAAGATGGACATCTGACACAAGGCGAGAAGATAAGAGAAGAACATCTTCAGCTCTTTACAGTCTTAATAATAATTAACAGCTGCCTAAGAGTGTCATGACACACATGACATTTGCATTTACCTGCTCACAGGACGCTCTCTCTCTTTACCATGGTGAGTGAGTGAGTGTGTGTGAGCTGCCCGCTCTTTCAAATTGCCTGTCATGTCCTGTGGAGCGTGGAGAGGCCGACCAGTCTCAGACACACACACACGCAGCGGCTGCAGCGGTGCGCGTGTGGAGGCTGCTGTCAGGTTAAATGCAGCAGGAGGGTGTGAGGGATATTTTTAGATTGCAGCAGGTTTCCTTCTGGAAGAACAAAAATGAGTAAAACGACTTCAGAACATCATTTTTCGGCAGGACTCCGTCCCGTTCTATGCATGTGCCATCACTCTCACTGGTGAAACTCTCCCGCTTGCATAGTCACGTTCGGTGGCCCACCCACAGTGCCACTGCGTCTACAATCCTGCCGGGTTTGTTTAGGCCTCACCACAGCGGGTCGGCCTGGTCAGAGACGCCCGGCTGCTCTATAAAGCTCAGGATGGATGGGCATATAGATCACAGCGGGAGAGAGACGCGGCACACTACATTAGCTTTATGGGCCTTTTCTCTGCCAGAGAAAGAGACGCCGACAGACACACAGAGACACGACTAACAGATGACTCACCAAGACAGGAAATTTTATGAGGGACAGAGGTGAGAGAGACAAACACAGATGAATGAGACACAGAGCACAACTAGAAGAGACGAGGAGAGGAGAGGAGGTATGAGATGAAACAAAAAATAGAAAAAGAAAGAGCCCAGATGTCAGGAACACAGATATCAGTTCAGTTTAGGCAGCAGCGCCCTAAAACACACAATGCAGTACACTTATCTCGGCCTGATCATCACTGTTCAGGGAGTTTCAGTATGCTCTCAAAGATATAGCTCAAAAAGCTCTATAAAAAGCTCCAAAAATATTGAATTACCGAAGTGAGGTTTGGGGTCCACTTAGTGATCAGAGCTACACTATCCAACAGAAGCCCTACACACAGAATTCTGCAAACTCATTCTAAAACTACAAAGAAAAACACCCAGTAATGCATGTAGGGGGGAATTAGTAGGGTTGCATATTGAGAACCGGTTCCAAATTTCCAAGAACCGAAGATTTGATAAGACACATGCATTTTGATTACATTTAATGATTCTTGTGTTTGTATTTCAATGTGATTTTAACCATTTTTGTCTCAAGTGAACGTGAACAGTTGAGGGAAAAAACACATGTGTATCAGTGTATAAGATCAGTACATTCAGTCTTAAAGTGACAGCAGTTGCAGTCACCGTTGCAGTCTGTCATTAACGTTAATCAAATAACAAAAATAAAAATAAAAATCACTCACTGATCTTGATCTTGATGCTTTAAGATTCTGTTGTGCAACAAATCCTCCGCCATGGTCTTGTCAGTCAACTCGTCACTATCATCATGTGATCGTGAACTCTGTGAACTCTGATTCCTGCTGCACTACATACGACAGCTCATGTTGGATGAGCTGGATGGGACTGAAGAGACCATTATCCAACTGAATTGGTTTTTATTTCTATAAAAAGCAAAACAACAGTGGAGGCATAATGTAAATGTAGCGGCGGCATATCCTATTGAAATTTCACCCTCACACTCCATCATGACAATACCATGAGACAGCTTTTCACCTCGACGAGAAATCTTGTCACATTTTAATCTCGCAAGATGAAATGAAAACAGGTGAGAAAAGAAATGAAGAGAAGAAATGAAATTAATTAAGAAAATAAATGAGAAAAGATGGAAACAGAATAAACAAGTAGAGATGAGAAAATAAGAGATGAAACATGATGAAAAGAACAGACAAGATGAGAAGAAAAGAGGAGATACGTGAAGAGCAGATGAAAATATACTAGAAGAGAAGAGCTGAGAAAAGAAAGAGATAAACAGAGAGAGATCAGCAGGTCAGAAGATCCCAGACAAACACATGAAGAAGAGAAGAACACAAGAGAGATGAGAAGAATATTTCACAACAACAGCCACACTGACAACACGCCTGTAATAACTCTCTCACACACACACACAAGCGATCTCACATTAATCTGACTGATAAATATAACACTCAGCACTTTGATGAAGTGCCACAATTATTGTGAAGACGAATGTGTGTGTGTGAAGATAAACGAGTGGATTTGCCCTTGCTACAGGAGCAGATCTCAGCGCAGAGGAACGCGGCTCATTACCAACCACAAGTCCATCTTCCACAGATACGTACATGCTGATGAACGACCGCCACAGCTGTGAAATACACACACACCAAACGCTTCATACATCCCATGATCACACGCTCAGAAAAATCAGCCTTCTGTCAAACCTAACCACAGCACTGATCCATGAAGACACATTCAAAGAGCCGAAACGATGTTTATACGTCTCACAAATGAAACGTGTAGCTTCTGTTTTAGTTGTTTTGTATTTTGAATCATCAGCTGCATTTGTGGCTGCAGCATCATTAGCATTGCCTGAGGATCAGACTGAAATAAAGCAGCAGAAACGCCGAGATACGGATGAGACGAGACAGCGACTGGCTCTCAGGCACACGTGTGATTCCAGGCGAGCAAATACAGACTGAGAGGCGAGAAAGCATTTGAGAGCGTGTCTGGAGATAACACTTTATTATATAGGGATCAACTGGTAGAACACCAAAGTCACAGGGAACACGCGTACTAATAACCTGTACAGCCAAAATGCAAACGTAAATAATGGGATAAAAGCATCTGCCAAATAAATAAAAGTAAATATTGTGGCATCACCTCACATATTGGACTGATTTATTCCTCTGAGGACTTGAGATTATACAGCTTATTATAAGACTCAAATGCAAACAAAAGGCTTATGCACTGGAAAAAAAATGTTTTTGAAGTTTTAGTGTAGTATGTATTACAAGAAAATACTATTTCATTTTTTTCTACTTTAAAATATCATGTTTTATTCAATGTTTTACTTCCCTTTTCTCTTCTGAGTGAAAATTATTTCAAAGTAAATCTTACATCAAATTTTTAGTGTACATGTTATTTTGGTCTCCTGTGGTACAAGGTCTCCTGTGGATGTTCATAATTTCATAAAATGTTTCATGAGGAACGAGTATCTACAGATATGAATTATTTTGCCATGGGGAATTTGAATCAAGATTCTGTATAAATATTTAATTATTTGTCAGAAGTCAGTACAGAAACCGGCCTGTTGTTGCCAAATGAAAAAATTGAATGCACAACATTGTTTAGCGCTTTTCTCAATACACATTGTTTCAAAGTAGAAATTCATGATAGTAATGTTTATGATTTCTTAAGTCACATTTAGCAGATTAGAGCTGGGCAATAATATAGTTTACATTTTGCAGTGATATAAACAATCAACAGATTTTACTAAACATTGTAATATATAACTTTACACAACTATACTGTATGTATGGGAATAAAGTTGGATCAAACATTATAGTAAAAAAGAAATATATTTAAACTACATTTATTTAATACTAAGTATAGTTCAAATATAGTAATATAATTACTGACATATCGCTTGAGACTTACTGATATAAAAATTGTAATTAAACTTTATTTGGAGTACTACTTGTGCACAATGAACATTTCTTAATATTGAACCTAAAATGTGTTTTAACATCAATATTGATAAGGATTGTATGAACTTTGAATAATATTAGTTTTTAAATGCAAGATTACCTAAAGTATACTTGCAATAGTTCGACTTTAGCACAATCAAATATTCTTAAGAATATCTTTATCACAATTTAAGTGCATTAAGTACAAAATTAGTTGTTCCAATTTAGCAGACTTTAAGTATGCCAGTTTAGTATACCAAAAGTACAATTGCAAAGTATTTTTATTAAGCACATAAATATGTGAATGTATTTGTTGTATACTTAGCATAAAATAAATGTATTTCAAATACATTTCAGTATACATATTTTTCACTAGGGTATAGCGTTGTGCAATAATATTGATATTATAAATAGATACAAACAATCACAGAGCCCAGATTTGCTAGTATATGTTGCAACAAGGCTGCAGGAAAATTCAGCTTCATTTATCTTATTGCAAAAGAAATCGCATGGTCTTTCACAGCAGCACCATTTAGATCTGATGTCCACAATAAGCAAGTTTATATTTCTTTTTCTCTGATCAACAAAAAAACAGCAGTATTTTAGTGCAAGTACAACAACATAAAGTGCGAGATTTGGTGCATTTGGTCTGACTGTATATTTCATCATTCTCATGCTGCCATAGTACTTTGGGCCAAATCACAGCTCGCAAACTAAACTGTAAAGCCGGAATTTACAAATGCAGCTTAATTACGACTCAATGCAATGAGCTTCCACCAGTATTCTTTCATTGACAGCACAGATCATCAGAGGAGCCTTTGAGTTCATATTAGTCATGTGCAATTCAATTTGTTGTCAAGTGCTTTATCCTGTTCTGTACACAATTAGTTCAGTAATTTATGTGAGTGGCAACTGCATTCTACAACCGAATTAACTTGGTAGTGACAACAGCGATCCCGGACAAGCCCCCAACCTATGCAGTGCATATCTCTTTTGAAAACAGTGATCCCGGACGAGCCCCCAACCTATGCAGTGCGTATCTCTTTTGAAAAAAGTGATCCCGGACGAGCCCCCAACCTATGCAGTGTGTATCTCTTTTGACAACAGCGATCCCGAACGAGCCCCCAACCTATGCCGTGTGTATCTCTTTTGTATGCGGTGCAAGAAAACCACAGGGAAAGAGGTACAAACATTGAGTCAATCATGTTGTCAGATCTAGACAAACAGAACAAGAACAAGCTCATAATAAACTGAAATAAATCTAAATGCTTTACATTGAAAACAAGACCAAAATATTGCGAACCAAACCTGCCCTCTTTAATAGCTCCATAAACTTGATTGCTTTATGAGCCCAAGGTGTCAATCATCTAAATTCCGGGAGTGATTCGTGTTCTGTATGAACACAGAATGTTAATTTAGGGGATTCACTCCCATATTCAAATGCAGTTGTCACTCCTGAAACTTTACAGTGATTTCTGAGACTCTGGAGACGGTCGCTAAAACTCATTTCCAGAAAGGTTTGATGGGAGAAAATGCCATTTGATGAAAGACGCAACAGAGAGGCTGAATCGAGAAAGAGAGAAAGTAAGTGATAAAGAAAGAGAAAATGGCATTTGCAAAACAAGCGGCTTCTTATGCAAATACATGCTAATTTATGCAAGGATTGCCATGACAGCGGCAGAGGCTGCGTTGATTGGCAGATGCAGGTCTGCTGTGTTTAGCGTGAGTTAGTCGCAGCCGTCTGCTCCTGTTCAACACGCCGATCTGATCCACGTGGACAACATCGCCGAAAACAACTGCTCATTATGAGGATGGCCACACCTGTCCCGTGGTCACATGACTGATGCAAGGATGTTTGTCACAAAAGTTTTTCCAGAAAAAAAGGCTCTATTTTCAGTCCCTTCAGCCACAAAACAGAATTGCTCTAATTGCTTTAATATTTCACAGAAGACAAAATGAATTATGCATCTGTTAACGATAATATTAAAGGAACATGTGACTCTTGAAAGTGAATAAAACAGCAGCTGATCAGCAGCTGATCTCTGTTGTGATTGTTTTTGTGAGATTCACTTCACTCAAAGACATCAAGAAAATCAATCAATCAAAGCAAAAGTTCTTAAAGTCCTTCATAACACAACACAACACAGTGAGGTTGAGTAAATGTATTCGGTTCACAGGCACTTCTGTCCTCTGATTCAGACGCTTCTGTGTGTTTCACAGCGTCAGGATACACCGGGGAGATTTTAATGATTAATGATTGCTCTATTCGTCCAATGGCTAATTAGCGAAAGTTAATTATGTCTGCTCGGCACGCGGCGCTCGACACCCCGTACAGATAACGCCAGGCCGGAAACCGTATCATGCTCCGAATGAAACAATGAGATATCAGCCGAGAAACATCTGATGAATCATAAATGAAAAGTGAAAGAAAAGAGGAGAAGAGAGGCGTCTCTCACACGGGTATCAATGTCGTCTCGTCTCAACTGATTTCCCCAGAGGAGAATGTTTTTGCTCTTTCAGAGTTCAAGAGACTTAAAAGAGTCTCTTAAGATCACATGTGTCTCCTAACAGTTAATAGTTGTCATCCAGTAAGAGTACAGAGCTATAAAATGAATCAGATTATTTGATGATAAGTTTGAGTTCATATTGAGATCTTGGCAAATCTGAGACATTGTTGCGATATTTTCTGAAACATGACATGTGAAAAGCCGGAGACTTTAGCAAACTCTCCACTAATATCTCATTTCTACACTGTAAAAAATTAGTTTCATGATTTATCAACTTTTTTGTCTTTTGTCAAATCAACTACTAATGTTTTTCAGATAACATTTTGAGAATATTTTGAGTTTCTGCTGATTAAACCTCTCTTTCATTGTATTAACTCAAATTTTTATTTTTGACCGAAAAATGTATTTTGTTTTGTTTTGTTTTTTTAGATTTTTTTTTTACTTCATTAGAATGGAACGAAACTTGGTAAAGGTTTTGGTACTTACTATGTGAGCACACAAAAATATCATGGACATGATTGGAAAAGGTTAAATGGTCCTGAAAAACAGTCACACTTGTGCTCCTTGAGGTCAAAAATGAGCGCAGTGGAAATGAATGTAAAACGAATTTCATCTAGTGAAAGCGTTTTGTACTGCGCCAAAACAAAATCTTACTGAAAGCTCATTTTTTGAGATATTAACCTCAAATTTGGAACTCAACTTGTTTAGATTTATGGCTTTGATTTTCTTGCTGTTTTAGAGTTAAACTTGTTTTGGAATATATATATATATATATATTTCATAAAAAAAATATTAAAATAGTATTTTTGTGCATTTTTCATAGCAATAAACATAAAATTCTATAGCTTTAAGTTCAGTTTTTTAACTTTTTTCACTTCATCAATAATCTACCAAGTGCTGTCTTTAAAAAGAGACCAAACTTCAGTCTGTTGCTCCAAAGCGTTTAAGATTTACCACAGTTAAGGTTGAAAATTTCAGGTCTGTGCTTAAAAACTGAATAAATGCATTATAACTACTGCATAAATATAATTTAGTACCATAAAATCCCCTAAAAATAAAAAGTATTAAATAAAAAACATTTTCAAACTAAAATATAGTACATTCATTCTATTCATTCACCAAAGGGTTAAAAAATGTAAATGACTGTATATACTTTATATTCACTCATCAGGTGAGAGATGTTTTAAATGATAAAAAGCTACAGATGGTTAGAGAGCAAAATGAGGGCAGGTTAGACATGTATCACGATCCTGCCAGAAAGAATAACCATAAACGAAATCTCACTAACTTCTAGACAGAAATGAGTTTAAATCAAGAGCTTTGCTAAAGTATGCAGCTTCACAGATGTTTTGCTATGAAAGAGCAAATCGGTCTCATCGTACGACGCAGATTTAAATAATGAACTGAAACAAGCATCTCTAGTCTTTTCTGTCTCACTATCATGTACATGTACGTCCTGATCAGTGTCCTATAAAACAAAGAACTGCAGTATATCTGCTGTCTGTTTAGTGTTCCACATCATTTGCTTGTGTAATTTGCTCTATGAGCCTTTAATGAGTAATTTAATTAAAGCAGCTCTAATGAAACTACACATTAGAGTTCAGCAGCCATTAACTAGCAGACAGACAAAGTCAGTAATGTATGTCATTAAGTTTCCTTTTGAAATTAAATTTGTTTAAAATTTTTAGTAATGGTGGTAATTTAATGAAAAAAGAGCATAACCGTAAACAGTAAAAATATTAAATGTGAAAGGAAAATAGAGGTAACTTTACTGTATAGTTTCTTAACCTTCTAAAAAAAAAAAAAAGATCTGCCTCTAAAATGCTGTAAAAGGATATAGTAAGTAAAAGTAATAATTACTTCATGATTACTTTAAATAAGGTTACATTAGTTGACATGGACTAACAATGAACAATATTTCTACAGCATTTTTTAATCTTAGTTAAAGTTCATTTGAACATTTACTAATACATTATTAAAACTAAAAGTTAATATTATTTAATGGACCTCATTTGATGACTTACAATGAACAGTTGTATTTTTATTAAATAACATTAACAAAGATCAATAAAACTGCTCACTGACAGTTATGGTTAATGCAATTAGTGTTACCAAAGTATGAATAAACATATTTTATAATGAAAAATAGTAAAATTCCTTGCATTACGCATCAGATTTAATTAGATTTCATTTAAATAGTGTTTCTTGTGCAATCCCATCATGCTTGAAATGCAATGACTATTATTTACAGCAAATAAATGCCAGAAAACCTCCAGTGCCAGTGATTTACAGTGAATTTATCAGTGCACAGGTGTGTGTATGTGTGTGTGTGTGTGTGCTGTTGGTCATTAAATGCTCTTCTAGTGTTGTGTGTTGTTTCTTCTTGTCAGGAACATGTGCATGTACCAGTTCAGTTCATCAACTCACTATCACACACACACACACACAGGATGAATAAAACATGTGTTGGTCAGTGAGGCGAGTGATGAAACGAGCTGGAGCTGCTACAACAGGATCCATGTAAAGACATCAGGCATGCGTGTTTCATGTAAACGCTGTCTGGTCTCATGCTCCGTGATCACAGTCAGACTCCATTAGGATCGCTAAACACAGAAGCATAACCTGGGGTTAAAGGTCACCGTTAACCAAGAACAGAAGTCACTTCATGATGAATTACAGACACACACACACGTGCAATCGTCTCTGAGCACCAGCGCTTGTCTATTTTTACAGTGCATATGACCCTGACTGTGTTTAAATTTAAAGCGTATGACCTCAGTGTGGCAAAAATACACATTCCTGATGTAAAGTGTGTGTTAACATGATCTGAGATAAAAATCATTTCAATCATTTCAATCATTCAGTTGGATAACGGTCGCTTCTATCCCATCCAGCTCATTCAACACGAGCTGTTGTACGTAGTGCAGCAGGAATCAGAGTTCACTGATCACGTGACGAGAGCAAGGCGAGATGACTGACAAGACCATGGCGAAGGATTTTTTGCACAACAGAGCCTAAGCGTCTGATAAATGTGTTGTATTGTAGAATGCACGCTCATTCACTCGGATATACGGCACAATAGGGCAGAAAATATGAGCGCAACTTACACTTCATGCTGAATTTAACTCACCTCTTCCACGGTCACTTACAAATGAGGAACATCACACACAATTCATCAAAAGAGCCACAATATTCATAGTAAACAATGGCACGTTTCAAAATAAGAGCAGAAGTGGAATCTCTTAATAAAAATTCTCACAATGCATCATAAAAAATCAGTGTTGTCATGTTTTCTTCATATTTCATGATGTCACCTGCTGGTGCCTGAATCAGTGTTCATGATACGGATTTCACAACATAGGGAACTAGGAATTTCACTGAGCGCGTCACAATGTATTATGCATCTGGATTACCCATGAAGGACATGTGTGGTGCTGCCTTAAAATATGGTCAGAATAAAGTATTGTATATGACAAAATACGTTTGCTTTATGCATGTGCATCATGAGCACCTACACTCTAAAAACTACTAAAAACCAACCCAAGTTGGGATGAAAATCAACAAACACAGCAGTTGGGTTGTTTTAACCCAGCAAATTGGGTTGTTTTACCCCAGCGATTGGGTTTAATATTTGCCCAACGTGCTGGATAGTTTTATTTAAATCAACTATTGTTTAAAAATTAAAATGAACCCAAAGTATGATGTAAAATTAAAAATCAGACTAGAGGCAACAATAAAAATCAAAAGGTGAACATTTAGCCTATTAATATACTTTGGGTTCATTTTAAGCAAGCAATACAGTAATTTTTAAACAATAGTTGAGTTAAATAAAACTAGGGTCAAAACAACCCAATTGCTGGGTTAAAACAACCCAACTGCTGGGATAAAACAACCCAATTTGCTGGTTTAAAAGAGCCTAATTTGCTGGGTTAAAACAACCTAATCGGTGAGTTAAAACAACCCAGTTTGCTAGTTTAAAACAACCTAATCGCTGGGTTAAAACAACTCAATCGCTGGGTTAAAACAACCCAATTTGTTGGTTTAAAAGAGCCCAATTTGCTGGTTTAAAACAGCCCAACCGCTGGGTTAAAACAACCCAGTTGCTGGGTTAAAACAACCCAATTGTTCGGTTAAAACAACCCAGTTGCTGGGTTAAAACAACCTGATCACTGGGTTTGTCCATTTTCAACCCAACTTGGGTTGTTTTTAACCCAGCATTTTTTAGAGTGTATAATGCCTTATAATGTTGTCTAGGTAGGCAGCTGATGACGTGGTGAATGTGACCTGCTCACAAACACCTCTCAAGAGCAGGTCACATTCACCACAAAAAAGAGTTTACAAACCTTCTCATTAAGAACAACACACATAAAACTACCTTCAGAAATGCTTTGGGAATATGTTATAACACAAAGATGATAAATTGACGTGGCACAGCTCCAGACGTCATGCTGTGTTGATGTTGTTTGTGATAATGAAACAGCATCAGAGTGTTTATAATGTCTAACAGAGTTAAATGCAATGAGTTCTACTGCAATGTTAATGTCCCATACACTGAAAAACCACGTCGAATACTGTAAACACAACACAGCAAATTAACCATTGTGATGAAGAGAGAAAAAGAGATACAAACAGTGAGATGACAGGAGCTGTACACTTTCAAACAACAACAACAGACACGCTGCCGCAATTCTTGCGCCGGCCGGACACGCGAATTGGCCCGACTTCAGAGCGGCCAATCGGATTGCAGCGCCCACTGTAATTGCTCACCTTTGATTGGCTGAATGCTGAGTGAAAAAACTGGGACGACTCCCCGAAGACCACCAGAACATCAGCCAATCACGACGAAGGAGATTTTACTTGAGTTCACCTCCGCATCTACGCAAACCTTTCACTCCTGTGCCAAAAAAATCGTCCCAGATAAAGATGAGATGTTTTGATCTATGACTGCAACTCAAGTTACACCTCTACTTGAGAAATGCTTCCCATTTGTGGTCAGATTTTGCAGCCCACCAAAAATGTTACCACATCCAGACAAATTAATATTTTTTTTAGTGATTTGCCTTGTGTATTAAAAAATGATTCAGTCTGGTGTAGAAACACAAAGAGCGGCTGAATCTCCCTCAGGTGTGTGTGTCTTTAAATACTGTGATCAGATCATCATAACTCATTATACACACACTTTCTCGTTGCTTTGAAGCACAAGTCACGACATAAAAACTGGAGGCCTTGTTTCTCCTTGAAAACGCAGCGAGCTGATGAGAAGAAATCCTGCAGATCACAGCGTCCGACGGTACATTACTACAGTAAACAACATCAAACGACAAGAACAACCCATTTTACTTCCATTATACAATGTGTTTTCAAATGAAACAGACTGATACGGTCACTTCAGGGACACAAAAACATGCACTTATTTGATGAAAAATACAGTAAAGAATTGTGAAATATTATTAAAATTTAAAATAGCTGTTTTCTATGTGAATATATAGTAAAGTGTAATTTATTCCTGTGATCAAAGCTGAATTTTCAGCATCATTACTCCAGTCTTCAGTGTCACATGATCCTTCAGAAATCATTCTAATATTCTGATTTGATGCTCAAGAAACATTCATGATTATTATCAATGTTGATTGAAATATTTATATTTATAGTAATTTAAGGAACAGTATACATTGAAAATACTATAGTACCACTATAAACCTTCATTTTTAATTTTATTATTATTATATGCTTAGGGAGTGTGTGTGTGTATAGTTATGTCTGACATGTTTGTGCGTGTGTATGTGTGTGTATGTGTGTGTGTCTGTGTGTGATTTAATCACCCCTGGGGCCGTGAGAGGGCGAGCAGGAGAACGGGTGAACATGATAGAAAGAGACAAGTGCAACAAAGCAAGCGAACGAGGAAGCGCTCTCGTCTCCCCTTCAGCTCTTTTTGTCCACTCTGATTTTCAGACACACTATTAAACAGGTTAACCGCTGCAGCGCTCCAATACCACATCAAAACAAGTGCATTGAGAGTTATTAAAGGGAATGTATGACATCACGTATGCAGAGGAGAGACGCTGACCTTTATGTCACCCACAGGCGAGAGACACGGACTGAATAACTTCATCTGTCACCCGCCATCAGCACTAAACCCCCATCTGCGCTGACTGAAGCTGGACGGCTGTTCTCAGACTAAAACACAAACCAGTCCTGACGTCAGCGCTCATATTGTACAGCTAAACGACTTTACTGCAGATTCAGAGTGGACTCGAATCTCAACACTGACCCGAATCCAAATAACATGAGCTTTTTGTTGGGAAAAGGATTTTTTTAATCGTTGATTAAAAAACACTATTTGCTACTTGCTATTGCTAATCAGTCTCATTCTAGAGATCATTTGATTGGAAAAACATTTCTACAGTACAAGATGAGTCATCATAATCATCAAAACAAAAAATAATAAATATATGCATTTAAAATTAGCAGTCTGGCAGATAATATAATTTACAGACTGCAACATTATTATTATATATATTATTATTAATAGTAAAATAAGACATTTTATAGTAGTAAAATAAAAAAGTTTAGCAGATATATGCATTTATGCAGTCTGGCAAAAAATAATATAATTTACAGATTGTAAAACTATCATTAGTATTATTATTGTTATTAATAATAATAATAAAATAAGAAAAATTTAGCAGATATATGTATTTAAAATTAACAGTCTGGCAAATAATAATATAAATTATACTGCAACATTACTACTAATAATAATAATAAACTAAAATATTTAAGTTTAGCAAATATATGCTTTAAAATATATTACAGATAATATAATATATATTATAGATGTTTATAATATAAAACAGTCTGGCAAATAATGACATTTACTGCAAAATTATCATTGATATAATTACAGCTATTAATAATAATAATAATAATAATAACAATAAATAGTAAAATAAGAAATAAGAAAAATTTAGCAGACATATGTAATTAAAATTACCTGACTGGCAAATAATAATATAATTTATAGGCTTCAGCATTACTATTATTATTATACTATTAATAATAATAATAACAATAAAACAAGAGAAGTTTAGCAGATATATTCATTTAAAATGAACAGTGGCAACTAATAATATAATTTACAGACTTCAAAATAATAATTATTATTATTAAGACAAGAATTAATAAGAAATAAGAAAAGTTGATATATGCATTTAATAAACTGAATTGAAATAAATAATAAAATACATTTGATAAATAATGTAATTTATAGTCTTCAAAATTAATAATATTAATAACAACAATAACAACAACAATAATGATGCTAAACTTCTCTTATTTTATTATTATTCTTAATATAATAATAATTTTGCAGTCTGTAAATTATATTATTGTCCAGACTGTTCATTTTAAATTCTTTCTACTACTACTACTATTATTATTATTATTAATAACAATGATAATTTTGCCAAACTGTACATATACAATGCATATATCTGCTAAACCTTTAGTAGTATAGATGACCTCACGTCTAATAAGCAACTAAAAACCCAATAAACTCGGCTCTGACAAATGTTGAAGGGTTTAATTAAACAATCATTAAAGGTACTTCACCATTCAAAGAAAATGTACAAATATTTAAATTTGAGGATGAAGAAATCATTAAAGGTTCAATGAGGCGAGATGTCAGTTAATTAAACTAGCAAACAAAAGCAAACGGTCTTAAAGTCGCATCCTTGAGTGTTGTGACGGATGTGTGCAGTCTGTGACTCGCTCTCGTTCCTCATTGTCCGCTCTAACTCAATGATGGAAAGGTCATGAAGACGCTGCTGGACCTCAGGGAGGAGTGACTGAGATTGAGTGAGAGCGGGATTCAAAACACTACAGCTTTAAATCAAATTTCTTCTGATCTTATAAAGAAAGAACAAAGGAGAATTACAAAATGTAATCTGTTAAAAGTGTATTACTAATAACGGCGCTGGATCATCTGTCTGTCGGTCCCACCATCTGCCCTTCAGCTCTCGCCGTCTCTGTACAAGTAAAACAGCAGGTAATGAAACAGATGAGAAGAAATACTTTAACAATCTCATCCGTCACGCAGACGTCCCTAAAAACGAGCGACTGTGGGAAAAACTATTTCAGCTCATGTAGTTTTACTGAAGTGACGCGTCAGACGCTGAACATCCACTGCAAATGAAGATCTCAATGCTTTAAACACAAGACTTGAAGCAGAAGACAAGTGTGTGTGTGTGTGTCGTGAGCTTGGAAAGGCTGAAGTTAAATTGCATTACAGACGTGACAGTGTGTGTGAAGTGCAGCGCACGACTGGAGAAATGTTACAGCGGATTACATCAGCCACAGTCCTGCCTAACAACAGCCCAACACACACACACACACACACACACACACTCCTGCCTGACAACAACACACACTCCTGCCCAACAACAGCCCGATGTTCTTCCATAGAAACTACCTGTTGGTCCTCCTTTCTTCTGCTTGAGTTCATGAGTGTGTGTTCAGTCTACAGACAGCAATGCGTCTCAGCATTCAAAACACAAACACACACTTTTAATTGGACTTTTATTGCTTTAAAGAGCTCCTATTATGCTTTCTTCCATGTATTGTTGCTGTTTGAGCATGACAAAGCTCTGCAAAGTTCCAGTTCTTCTCTGTATCAGTGTCACTGTTTCTGAACTCCCAGAATAAAGGGGCGGGGCCTGGTTGAGTTAGTAAGTAGTGTGTTGAAACTGGCGGTTATGGTAAGGGGCGGGATATTTCCCAAACACCAATCACAACACACTGCTCCAGTCGACCAATCAGAGCACATTGTGCTTTTCAGAAGGAGGGGCTTCGTAGAGACAGGAACTAAACAGAGCGTTACTGACAGACTGGGAAGAGAGGAGCTGCAACAATGGAGAATATGAGGAAAATAATCAACATTCAAGCATGAAAACCTGTTCTAGTAGAGCCCAAAAACAACATCAAGACAAAAAAAATAATCTGTGCAACTGCACAGCAACACCCTAGCAACCACTTTGAGTACCCTAGCAACACCCTAGCAACCACATAACAATACCCTAGCAAACAACCCCCCCCCCCCCCCATAACACCCTGGCAACCATATAGCAACACCCTTGAATCCACACAGAACACCATAGCAAACAGCATGACCTTAAAACCTTCAAACTTTTTAAAACTACTTCAGACTTCAAGCTTTTAAAATTACTTCAAACATTCTGGCTAGGCTTTCTCAAGCCAACGTAGTTTGTCTACAAACTTTTTAATCTAGGTGGAGCTTAAAGTGTTACCAGACTTACTTCAATGTGCAACCACATAGAAGCACCCTAGCAACCACCCAGAATACCCTAGCAACCAGATAGCAATACCCTAGCAACCAGCCCAATTACCATAGCAACCACATAGCAACACCTTAGCAACCACCCAGATTACCCTAGCAACCACCCTGAATACCCTAGCAACTGCATAGCAACACCCTGGTAACCACCCAAAATACCCTAGCAACCACATAGCAACAACCTAACAACCACCTTGAGTACCCTAACAACCGCATAGCAACACCCTAGCATCCTAACCCTTGAATCCACACGGAACACAATAGCAAACAGCATGACCTTAAAACCTTCAAACTTTTTAAAACTACTTCAAACTTCAAGCTTTTAAAACTACTTCAAACATTCTGGCTAGGCTTTCTCAAGCCAACGTAAAGTTTGTCTACAAACTTTTTAATCTAGGTGGAGCTTAAAGTGTTACCAGACTTACTTCAATGTGCAACCACATAGAAGCACCCTAGCAACCACCCAGAATACCCTAGCAACCGCATAGCAACACCCTAGCAACCAGCTCAACTACCCTAGCAACCACATAGCAGCACCTTAGGATCCATCCCGATTACCCTAGCAGCCACCCTGAGTACCCTAGCAACTGCATAGCAACACCCTAGCAACCACCCAGAATATCCCAGCAACAGCATAGCAACAACCTAACAACCACCTTGAGTACCCTGGTAACCGCATAGCAACACCCTAGCATCCTAACCCTTGAATC
This sequence comes from Hypophthalmichthys molitrix, assembly GCA_037950675.1. NCBI lineage: Eukaryota > Metazoa > Chordata > Actinopteri > Cypriniformes > Xenocyprididae > Hypophthalmichthys > Hypophthalmichthys molitrix. The sequence continues at coordinate 964,691 of CM075509.1, forward strand.
CACATGGAAGACCCTAGCAACGACCCTGAGTACCCGCATAGCAACACCCTAGCAACCACCCAGAATACCATAGCAAACAGCACAACCTTAAAACCTTCAAACTTTTTAAAACTACTTCAAACTTTCTGGCTAGGCTTTCTCAAGCCAACATAAAGTTTGTCTACAAACTTTTTTAATCTAGTTGGAGCTTCATGAAGTGTTACCAGACTTACTTCAATGTACACTGTAAAAAATTATTTTCATGATTTGTTATCACATTTTTTCTTTTGTTAAATCAACTTAGATAATTAATGTGGTTCAGATAACATAATATTTTGAGTTTCTGTTGATTAAATCAATTGCCTTCATTGTATGAACTCAAACTTTTAAGTTCAATGAACTCAAAATTTTAAGGCAACCAGGTAACTTACTTCATTTATGAATCCTGGACACATGTGTGCAGGTAATAAGAGATTGGCTGCTCTTCGCCGTGAGCTGGACGATCATAATCTGCACTGGAATCACACGACGACGCTGATAGAAACAGCCACAAGCACCTCCATCTCACAGCAAATCAGCCGAGCGCAACCAAACTAATACAGACACACGTTAGCGAGCGTCTCCTGTCTCAATGCAGACACCGTGACAAATAATCTGTGTGTGCTGCGTTCTCCCACAGCCAGACGCTTCCTCCCCGAGCTTTCTGAAGCATGCCAGGTGCATTATGGTTACGGATGAGGCCCAAACAAAGAGCAGCGAGAATAAATCTGAAATAGATGAGGGGACATATTTTACCGTGACACCTCATGTGAGTTTATGGAGCAGGGCTGACAGACAGCGATGGTCCCAGATGCCCACCTTAATGTCTCATTCTCTCAAAGACAGGCCAGAAACATGATCGAACGCTATTTAGGGCAAATTGTCTCATCAAGCAGAAACATCCAAGGAGAAGAAGCCTTTAAGGTGCCGACGAGAAATGGGTGCAATGCCTCATATCAGACACTACATTATATACATACACACACACAGAGATAGATAGATAGATAGATAGATTTTTTTTCTCTTTTATATTTTATTATACTTTTATTAATTTAAATAAATTCTATAAAAATAAGGATTTATTTATTTATTATTAACATTATAATATATGATTTAGTAATTTTTTTAAATAAATTTTGATAAATTATATTAAAAATTATACACACGCATATATATATATATATAATAATTATTTATTTTATATTTTATTATACTTGTATTCATTTAAATAAATAAATTCGATAAAACAAAGAATTATTTATTTATTATTTATTAACATCATATTACATGATTTAGTCATTTATTTTTTAAATTATTTTTATAAATTATTATTTATATTTTACTATACTTGTATTCATTTAAATAAATAAATTCTATAAAATAAAGCATTATTTAATTGCTTATTAATTATAATCATAATGCATGATTCAGTAATTTATTTTTGATAAATTGTTATTTCTTTTATATTTTATTATATTGTATTAATTTAAATAAATAAATTCTATAAAAATAAAGAATTATTTATTAATCAATTATTAATTATCAACATTATAATGCCTAATTAAGTAATTTATTTTTGAAATTATTTTGATAAATTATATTAAAAATTATATACACACACACATATATAATTTTTAATTTTTTTATAATTTTTAAATAATTTATAGAATTTTTATATATAGATATATTTCAGTGTATATATATATATATATATATATATTCTATAAAAATTTTATAAATTATATTAAAAATTATACTTACATACATACATACACACACACACACATATATATATATATATATATATATATACACACACACACACACACACACACACACACGGGATTCACCCTGGTACTGTGTGATTACCACATTCAAATTCATAAAAATGATAGTGTAAGGCACTTTTAAAGTTTAATATTAGGATAGTGTCCAATAAAACGCGGCACTCTTTTGTCAGGATCAAGGGACCATGAAAATATTATCACAATCTGAGTAATGGCGGCGTTTGTTTCCAGATCCACTAACAGAGAGCGGCCATCCGTTCTGAGTGAACATACAAAACACAGATGAAATTACACGCCTGCTCCTTCGATCCCGCTCTCATTAGTGCGCGTGTGCTAATGTGCGCTGTTTGCGCCGGCGGTTCTACTCCAGTTCACGCTAATTAGCCAAGGAGGCTAAAAATAAACAGTACATCTAAGCAGCAGTGTGAAAGCACATGCAAATCTGTTAGCGTGCAGCGGTAATGACACGGATTAAGACGGGACGCAGGCGGCGGTTGTGCTGAACATAGAGGAAGGGCTAAAGACGCTAAACACTGAGGAGTGAAACCACAGACTGAGGTGATACAGATGTGACATGGGCTGAACGCTGGTGAGACGATGAGGAAGAGAAGAACTATAAAATCTAAAAATATCTTAAAATTTAGTTTATTTATTTTCTGTTTAGAATGGAGCGTAAACATTCCATTTTAATGTTTTCAAATGCTTCAAAAGGAATATCATCGTCCATACTAAAAAGCCAAATTAAGAATGAATGTATATAAAACATTAATGTATTATGTTATTTTGAAGGTTCCTAATTTTTTTTAAAGGTCTCCTACAATAGGTTTACATTCATCCAAGGTCAAAAAACACTTAAATTTTCTCATAATATACATTGCAACATCACCTCATTTTTTAAAGAGTCTGAAATGGTTCGTTCAAAGATTCGGTCTCTAAAACCCCGCCTTTCTGAGAGCTGCTCTGCTCTGATTGGTCAGATGCCCCAGTCTGCTGTGATTGGTCAGAAACCAAATGCTCATTAGCATATCTGAATCTCAGCACTTGATTCACAGTGACACAAACAGTAATGATGGTGTCAGTTTTACCGTATCAATCTCATCAATTTGCTGTGGCAGCAGAAAACTGCATCTTCTCAACATGAACAACATGAACCAACTACAACTACAGTGATTGAGGGCGGGGCAAAGCAGCTGCTGTTCAGCCAATGAAGATCACAGGCTGGTATTATGCAAATTAGTTACAAACCTACGTAGGTTCAGAAGTGAGACTGAATTACTGACGTCTCGTTTCAGCAGTTCAGAATCGATTCTTTCTTTTGGGAGATCAAAAACTCATTTGATCTTTAAAACTTTGCAGACCTTTTACACACAAACAGCTCTATTACACACTACATGAAAGGGAATATCCGAAAAAGCATAATAGGGGCACTTAAAAAGAACTCTCTAGCCTAACATTCCTTTAAAGGACAAACATTAAAGACTGCCCTCTGATTCAGCAGAAATCGGTTCTGGCACAGATCCTGAATCACACAAGCAGCGCTGGAATAACAGAGTAAATTTAAACATCAGGAAAGCTCTTATACTGGCCGAGATTGCTGCTGCACCGAGGACAAATATAGTTGGAGTGAGAGAGACATGAGTCAACCGGAGTTCTCATCTCACGCGGAGCACGTCATTGTTCTGTGAGTCACTGAACCCAGAGGACTCGTGTTCAGTCCTGATCACGCTCAACACAGCACTGGGAAACTTACACAAATGCTACAGCTCTTATGATGTCCTGCTCTTCAGTCACAATCAGCATCACTGGCTCATATTGCATCCCAAAATCAAAAGAAAGAAATCAGAAATTATATTTTGCTTAAAGAAAATTCTGAAACCATTAACTTCAGTTACAATGCATTAGCTTTAATGATAATTAAGCAAATTTTGACCCCCACAAATTCTCAAATAAAAAATATACATTAAACTACTAACTGTCACCTCCATTTTTGAGCATAGATCTACAACCTGAATTCCGGAAAAGTTGGGACATTTTTTAAATTTGAATAGAATGAAAACTAAAAGACTTTCAAATCACATGAGCCAATATTTTATTCACAATAGAACATAGATAACATAACAAATGTTTAAACTGAGAAATTTTACAATTTTATGCGCAAAATTAGATTTCAAATTTAATGCCTGCTACAGGAGTCAAAATAGTTGGTATGGGGGCAACAAATGGCTACAGTGCATAACATCATCAAACAATTCAGAGAAACTGGAGAAATCTCTGTGCGTAAGGGACAAGGCCGAAGACCTTTATTGGATGCCCGTGGTCTTCGGGCCTTCAGACGACACTGCATCACTCATCGGCAAGATTGTGTCAATGACATTACTAAATGGGCCCAGGAATACTTCCACTGTCGGTAAACACAATCCGCCGTGCCATCTGCAGATGCCAGCTAAGCTCTATCATGCAAAAAGGAAGCCATATGTGAACATGGTCTAGAAGTGCCATCGTGTCCTGTGGGCCAAGGCTCATTTAAAGGATTAGTTCACTTTCAAATAAAAATTTCCTGATAATTTACTCACCCCCATGTCATCCAAGATGTTCATGTCTTTCTTTCTTCAGTTGAAAAGAAATTAATGTTTTTGATGAAAACTTTCCAGGATTATTCTCCTTATAGTGGACTTCAAATGGTTGAAGGTCAAAATTACAGTTTCAGTGCAGCTTCAAAGGGCTTTAAACGATACCAGATGAGGAATAAGGGTCTTATCTAGCGAAACGATCTGTCATTTTTGAAAAAAAAGTAAATGTTTATGCTTTATATAAAGAAATGATCGCCTTGTATGGCTTCCGCTTTCCATATTGTTCCGTATTGACCTTCAACCGTTTGGAGGCCAGTGAAGTCCATTATAAGGAGAATAATCCTGGAATGTTTTCATCAAAAACCTTGATTTCTTTTCGACTGAAGAAAGAAAGACATGAACATCTTGGGTGACATGGGGGTGAGTAAATTATCAGGAAAATTTTATTTGAAAGTGAACTAATCCTTTAAAATGGACTGTTTCAAAGTGGAAAAGTGTTCTATGGTCAGACGAGTCCAAATTTGACATTTTTGTTGGAAATCATGGATACCGTGTCCTCCGGGCTAAAGAGGAGGGAGACCTTCCAGCGTGTTATCAGCGTTCATTTCAAAAGCCAGCATCTCTGATGGTATGGAGGTGCATAAGTGCATCCGGTATGGGCAGCTTGCATGTTTTGGAAGGCACTATGAATGCTGAAAGGTATATAAAGGTTTTAGAGCAACATTAAACGAAAAATACGTCAAAGACGACCACAAACTCTTCAGCAGCTGAAACCTATATCAGGCAAGAATGGGACCAGATTTCAACACCAAAACTCCAGAAACTCATAACCTCGATGTCCAGACATCTTCATACTGTTTTGAAAAGAAGAGGAGATGCTACACCATGGTAAACATGCCCCCGTCCCAACTATTTTGAGACCTGTAGCAGGCATCAAATTTGAAATGAGCTCATTTTGTGCATAAAATTGTAAAATTTCTCAGTTTAAACATTTGTTATGTTATCTATGTTCTATTGTGAATAAAATATTGGCTCATGTGATTTGAAAGTCTTTTAGTTTTCATTTTATTCAAATTTTAAAAATGTCCCAACTTTTCCGGAATTCGGGTTGTAAACGTATTTGGAAATCAATGACCTAAAGTTGGTCTCTTTTTAAAACAGACACTCATTATTGCAGAAGTGAAAGCACTTAAAAAAACGTAAGTTATAGAAGTGTAAAACATTTTTATTTCATACAAAAAAATACATATATTATAAAATCATTTGGACTCTAAAATTGCTGTAAAATCAAAGCCATATGTCTAAGCAAGTTGTGTTTCAAGTTTTAAGTTGATATCACAAAAATTGAGCCTGCTAAAAAGTTTTAAAATACCGTTTCCGTTGTAATGCAGTGTCTGATTTCAACTTTGAGTGTTTAAGCTTTCAAATGATACATAAATTATGATGATTACTAATATAACTGACAGGAGAAAAGGGCAATGAAAAAGGCTTAAAATGCTATAATAGAATTTATTCATTTAAATAAAGAAAATAATATGATTATAGGAAAAATAATCACTGGGAACGAGGATAACAAAAACTTTATGAGGGCTAATGTCTTCTAAAATGACACTAAACTCATAACTAGATGGATATTCTAGAACTAGAATTGATATTATGTAATATATCAAATAAGAACACAAGATAAAACATTACATAAAAGACTAAAAACACGACAATGGTATCTGGGCTTTTTCACTGCACTTTTTAAATACGTGGGGCATTTTGATCAGTTTTGGTGGCAGAATTGGAGGGTGGTGCTTAACTGTCATGTAAATAATATTAAAAAATTATTTGAGATCCTAAAACAGACTGCATTTTCTAAATGCAAAATATAATTCTATGTATATTTTGATTTTGGTGTGAAACGTGACAGGTGTTCACATGAGTGACTTTTTCTGTATGTGAAGTTGCTCGAGTTTCTTAACTCAAATTCAAAGTGGCTCTCAGGAAGTTTCTTTCTCCTGGAGGGTAAATGAATGGCCTTTCCTTCACTCTGTAATTTCAAACATCACAGGTGCCCTCTGGCTTCAGAATGACGAAGCAATGGCATTTCTGAAGGCTAAAGTGACAGGCGGTCTGGGGCTGATAGATATTGCTGTTCTTACGGTCCTAAATGTGAGTCAGAGTCTTAGTTTGAGCCAGACTGGAGAGTGCAGTTTTGCCAGGAGTTCAGATCAATATCATGAACCCAGCTGGAGGACTGGATCGGACCGGACATGACAGGACCAGACCAGGCCAAATAGTTCTGAGGGGGATTATAACAACTATAACAATAATAATTCTAAGACAGAAATATCAACAAACACTACCTTGATCACTGTAATCAAAGACCATCCATACAGTATTTTTTACTTAAGATTGTCTCCATAAATGTCAATTATTAATCATTTTTACTTCACACTGCAGTAGTAAAATTACATTTTTTTTAGTTATTTTTCATTTTTCATCATTTTTATTACATTACATTTAGTCTTCATTCCCTCACTGCCTTTAAGTTTCTTCTACAACAGGTTTATAAATCTGTCTTATTGCAACTCTAGTGAAATGCTTGATCGTCCGTTCACAAAAACGTTGGAAATGTGAATGTGAAAATAAAGCGTGTTCCAAATACATTTTAAACAGTATTTTCTGTGTTTCCTGTTTAAAAGTTCCGAAATGGAAATATGGAACATTCATGACATATTTGAATGTCTTTCTACAAGCAGCTCCTGTTTCTCAGAGGTCCCGTCTGGTTTACTGCCGCTCTTACAGCGCCGCACAAATCAGCTCTCCGTTACATTCATGATACGTGAAGTTTTCATAATTGTAATCGATGTCTCTCGGGTCAACAGCTGCAGTGTTATCAGGGACAAACACACATAGTGCTCGCTCACCGGCTTAATTGAAAACGGACTAAGGGAAAATGGAGTCTGGGGATTTTAACGGACACAGTCATTTTCCTATCGCTCACACGTCGTTCAGCGGAGAGGTGACAAGCAATTTCGCCCGTTCACCTGTCGAGAGGCGTCACGCAGCAGTGATCCCAGGGTGAGGATGGAGAATATGAATCCAGGAGAGAAAATTAATCCATCCTGGACTTTATCTGGAGTGTCGGAGGCTGAAATGAGCCGCTCGTCTGACGTGGTGTAATGATGATTTCTCTATATGCCCAGAGACTTTAATGGGCCGCTGGACGCTCAGTCTCGCTCCTTCTGAAAAATCAAACTGAGAAATCACATATATAATAATAATAAATAAATAAATAAATAAAGCTGCAAACAGCAATTAAGGGGCCAAGCACCACAGAGGCAGAATGAGGAGCTAAAAATCAAGGCATTTGGAGACGATTTTAAGCAAAATGATTGAAAGCCTATAAATATAATCACTTGTAATGTGACATAATTGCTTATTTTGATCAATACATCGCACTGACACCACATTGATCTGGTGTGCTCAGTGTTGGGTGACAATCACACACATAATGTTTGGTGTCAATATGTCAACTTTTCCCAGAGATACAGCATCAGATGTAGTTTGGCATTATGCCATCAAATTCATTGATGTGGTATATGAAAACAGTTTCATCTATCTACACGAAATCCATATGTTTTTGCCAGCATGGACTGAGGAAGATCTGACTCGAATTTGGTGAAAATCGGAGTAACGGTATAGGAGGAGTTCGAAAAAGTAGCTATTAAAAGAAAATCAAAATGTTGTACAGGACGTCCGTCAACTGTGGCAAAATTGGTATCTATGTTCTCAGCATGACCCAAGGAATGAATTAAGACCTTACAATACACATGATGCACCACATCTAAAGAGACCAGTCTTTTGATTTTTGGTCAAACTGTTCAGAAGTCATAAGCAAAAATACCAATTTTGCATATCTCGTGACCACTCGGTGGCACTGTGCCGAAACTGTACAGGTACCCTCAGATCATGGTTGTCATGACACACACCAAATTTGGTCAGAATATGCTAAAGCATTACGGAGATATAGCCTCATATCCATTTTAACGTGCTGTTCGTTATATTTGTTTGCGCGTCAATCAAGATCAGTTTGACAAATTTACTTGAATTTCTTGACTTTGAGTGTTTTTTGTTGGCATGGTCTGAAGATGATCTGATTCAAGTTTTGTGAAAATCGGAGCAATGGTATAGGAGGAGAAAAGCTAAGTTTCAAAATGGCAGAAAGGAAGTTTGGTCGACTATGGCAAAATTGGTATCTATGTTCTCGGCATGAGGAGTTCGAAAAAGTGGCAGAAATTTTTTTCATGATGGTAAATGACATCATAAGAGCAATCAAATCATCTTGAGCCAAGGAATCAGAGGAAAATATTTTGTTCTAGCCCTTAGGATTCAAAAGTTATTAACATAAATGTAATTGAAAGTTTGGACAGTTGGTGGCGCTAGAGGGATTGAGATAGAGACTTCAAAATTGCTATGGTTAATGTTTGGACTTTTCTCTATCTGTGTGCCAAATTTCAAATAACAATAAAGTACTTTAAATTGAATAGAATAGAATATTTTAAATACTTTGAATTGAATACAACTGCACTGTATATGTATATTAATTTTTACTTCACACTGCAGTAGTAAAATTACAATTCTTTTATCTTAATTTTTTAACTTATTTTGGCAGGAAACTGTTTCTGTTTCTGTTACAAGAGATTTACAAATGTATACAATGATAAATGACAAATAGACACTATGTTTTATGTTCTATTCTGTTTGGAAACACTCCAGTGGGACGTTCAGGAAGAATTCCAACTTTAACAAGAGTTAAAAATGTTTCGTACTACATGCATATTAGAAAAAGTCTGTGCTAAAAAAAAGGAAGTGATGTCAACACTTACAGAAAACAGAAAGAAGAGAGTCTCACAGACAGCATATTCTTAAAAAGTTCAACTGCGGGAAATAAAAAAAGTGGGAGCGAAAGAAAAAAGGAAACAGCCAATTAGCAGGAAGCCAGCAGGTGTTCGTTTGCTCCATCGCCCGGCAGGAGGGGACGGGCGCCGCCAGCTTCTTAAAGAGCACAGAGTTACTATGGCAACTGCCTGGCACAGTCCGTCTCCAGGGAAACGAAAATGTCACATCTCAAAGGGGGGAGAGAGAGAAAGAGAGCGAAGGATCACAGGTAGAGGAGCGCTGAAAATCGATGTCTGAGACGTCTGTTACTTTATCTATCAATCTGTATCTATATATATATATATATATATATATATATTGACAGCACTCATCAATGTCACTTTAAACCCAGCCGTCCAATCACAGTGGAGGAGGGGCGGGACAAATTCCACACTGACCAACCGCCACATCCTGCTTATACAACGACAACAGACAACAACAAAAGAACAAAGTCATCTAAAACAAGAGCCAGAGCAAGTACTTTACATTGTGTTGACATTTTTATATTAAAAAAACAACCGAAATCAGATACTAGTAACACTTCTGCAGACATTTTGTATCAAAGAAACCAAAATTCTCTGCATTTTCGGTAATTTTTCGAGGTGCACATAATGAAAGTTGTGAAATAATTGCCTAATATTAACTCTGTTTTGGTGCTGCACGGATATTGCACAATGCCACGATAACCGAACCTGTTCATCTGAGCTGTCAGAGGTCTGTCACCGCTCATCAATGTCAGAATGTATGAGATGACCAATCAAATCAAAGTAGGTGGGGTTTATGTTCACAGAAGCTGTGAGCGTGAATTCCAACGCAGCGTGACGCTTCAGTTAACTGAAGTCAAAAATACTGAGGAAGAAATTTTTTTTTTCTGATAAATGCACTTTCATGTTAATTGCTAAAAGAGAAAATCAGCAATATATCATATCATATTTTCATTACATTCTATGCCCAAAGTGAAATCTCATTGGTGCAAAATCCCACTAATCCACACATTAAGCAGAGTTCACACTGACAAACCAGACAGAAGCCATTCATTTTCATTGAGAGTTTGTGATTTAAGTGGATGAGTGACACCGCTGGCAATGTGACTCTCTGCGAGCTAAAGTTGATGGCGGGACATTAGTGGGTTTTGCCCGGCAGAAATAATTCATTAACCCAAATGGCTCCAGATTGCAATTTATTACCGCTGCATTTGTAAGCACAACCGTCCGCAGGGCTGGAAACACGCTGAAGGCCGCGTCACAGCAGACAAATATTGGTTATTTGTCATGACAGCTGTCATTTAACGCACGACATGCGCTACTCTTTATGGCTGCTGGCCGTATTTCTGTTTTAAATTTGATTACTAATTCAACCCACCTGCCACTACTGACGTATTAAGAACAACCTGTTATGATGGAAAGGGGAGGGTGACGGAGACTCGTAAACGCTTAGGATAAATGGAGCGTTTCCGCTGCATGTAGCTGCATGTCTGCATGAGAACACGGGAGGCTCATTTATTTCCCTTTTGTCGCTGTTGTCTTCATTGTCTGCATGATTAAACCAGCGCCACGCAGCTCTGCTCAACAAATAGCCTAATTGAGAATGACCTTGGTGAATGATATATCAGCCACACACACACACTGATGTCTGAGGACGACGCGTCACTCTCATCTGTGTGTCTTCACTCCTCCATAATCGCTGAAGTTAACAAATCAAAACAACAGGAAACTACCTCTGCTGGTCTGTCAGAGAATCTGCGGCAGATGCAACAGAGTTTAGTAACAGTACTAGTAGGGTAAGCACTACTAGTATTAGTGCAAAGGGTGGGCGATCTGACGATTTTATTTCGTGATCGATCTTGAAGACATCCACGATCTACTTTTCAAGCGAATCGTAGAGATCATGATCTTTTATGCACTTAAACGGTCAAATATACACAAAAATATGTCAAAATGTCAGAGTATTTACATACACCATGAATTCTGGAAATGTTTGGACGTTTTTTAAATTTGAATTAAATGAAAACTAAAAGACTTTCAAATCACATGAGCTAGTATTTTATTCACGATAGAACATGGATAACATAACAAATGTTTAAACTGAGAAATTATATACATTGATCCAGTAAATGAGCTCATTTCAAATTTGATGCCTGCTACAGGTCTGAAAAAAGCTGGCATGTGGGCAACAAATGGCTGAAAAAGCAAGACATTTTGAAAAGATTCAGCTGGAAGAACATCTAGCAACTAATTAAGTTAACTGTTATCAGGTCTGTAACATGATTAGCTATAAAAGGGATGTCTTAGAGAGGCAGTCTCTCAGAAGTAAAGATGGGCAGAGCTGTGGAAGAGTGCGTAAAAAGATTGTGGAATACTTTAAAAACAATGTTCCTCAATGTCAAATTGCAAATTGCATCATCTACAGTGCATAACATCATCAAAAGATTCAGAGAAACTGGAGAAATCTCTGTGCGTAACGGACAAGGCCGAAGACCTTTATTGGATGCCCGTGGTCTTCAGGCCTTCAGACGACACTACATCACTCATCGGCATGATTGTGTCAATGACATTACTAAATGGGCCCAGGAATGCTTCCAGAAACCACTGTCGGTAAACACAATCCGCCGTGCCATCTGCAGATGCCAACTAAGCTCTATCATGCAAAAAGGAAGCCATATGTGAACATGGTCCAGAAGCGCTGTTGTGTCCTGTGGGCCAAGGCTCATTTAAAATGGACTGTTTCAAATTGGAAAAGTGTTCTGTGGTCAGACGAGTCCAAATTTGACATTCTTGTTGGAAATCACGGACACCATGTCCTCCGGGCTAAAGAGGAGGGAGACCTTCCAGCGTGTTATCAGTGTTCAGTTCAAAAGCCAGCATCTCTGATGGTATGGGGGTGCATACGGTATGGGCAGCTTGCATGTTTTGGAAGGCACTATGAATGCTGAAAGTTATATAAAGGTTTTAGAGCAACATGTGCTCCCCTCCAGACGACGTCTATTTCAGGGAAGGCCTTGTGTATTTCAGCAGGACAATGCAAAACCACATACTGCAGCTATTGCAACAGCATGGCTTCGTCATAGAAGAGTCTGGGTGCTAAATTGGCCTGCCTGCAGTCCAGATCTTTCACCTACAGAGAAAAATACGTTGACCACGAACTCTTCAGCAGCTGGAAACCTATATCAGGCAAGAATGGGACCAAATTCCAACACCAAAACTCCAGAAACTCATAACCTCGATGCCCAGACATCTTCAAACTGTTTTGAAAAGAAGAGGAGATGCTACACCATAGTAAACATGCCCCCGTCCCAACTGTTTTGAGACCTGTAGCAGGCATCAAATTTGAAATGAGCTCATTTTGTGCATAAAATTGTAAAACTTCTCAGTTTAAACATTTGTTATGTTATCTATGTTCTATTGTGAATAAAATATTGGTTTTAGTTTTTATTTTATTCAAATTTAAAAAAACGTCCCAACTTTTTCGGGTTGTAAATACAGTCAGTTATGTATTAAGTGAATAAACAGTTGGGAAAGAAATCGGATGGGTGTCGTTATATAAGATCTATGCATTCGATCTTATTATTCGATGCAAATACCTGCTGCTGTCTGTGTCATTAATATTAAACAAAAGACAAAATCACTCACTGATCTTGACTGAATAACTTCAGTAGTTTTAATAAGAATCAATGTACAGTACTGGTCCAAAATTTGGACACATTACTATTTTTAATGTTTTTGAAAGAAGTGCTCATCAAGCCTCTATTTATTTGATCAAAAATAATAATATTTCACAATATTACTGTTTTTTCTGTATTTTTGATCAAATAAATGCAGGCTTGATACGCATATGAGACTTCTTTCAAACACGCACTTGTTTGATCTGTCAGAGCAGGACGAGGGCTGGTGATTGTGTTCAGCAGGTGTGTGTGTGTTTCAGACCTGATCTCTGCACAGCCACAATCACTAATGAGTCTGCGTCTCGACCTCCCTCTGTTTGTTTACAGCACACACACACACCCGGTGAGCTGTGAGCGACGATACAGTCTCTGGCTCGATGCTTGACACTGATGTGTTTCCCAGGAGGAAACGGAGACCCTGCAGGAAAACACCTGGAGGAAGAGAAATCGCTCTCTCTCCATCTTACGGGGCGTTTCCTGAGCCTGTGTGGCTGTATTGTGTGTCACAAGGGCGTTTGATCATTAAAACGCTTCATTAGGCACCTAATATTTGAGAGAGGCTTCGACGAGGCTCAGTCAGGAAATATTGTAATTAAAGAAACTGCAAAAAAAAATTACACTTTTGGAACTTGAGTTAGAAAGTAAACATGATTCGATGCTCTCTATGCAACAACCATAATCAGTAGGGCACAGATTTCACGAATCGATTCCAATTCAGCTCTTGATTCGATTTGATTTGATTCATATGGATATATATCAGGTAAAGTACAAATCAGTTTTTTTTCAGGAAAACATCCTCAACTAAAGCTGTAACTACATTCTAAAAAATGCTGGGTTAAAAATATCCAAAGTTGGGTTAAAAATGAACAAAAATCTTTGCCCAAAGTGCTGGGTACTTTTATTTAACTCAACTATTGTTTAAAAATTACTATATTGCTCGCTTAAAATGAACCCAAAATAGGTTGGAAATTAACATTTATTAATGTTTAATAAATGAACATTCATTAATAAGTTTAATAAATAATAAAAAATAAACATTTATTAAATTGCTTATTAATAAATGTTCACCTTTTAATTATTATTAAAAGTTTATCATTATTTAACCCAACTGCTGAGTTAAAACAACCCAATGGCTAGGTTCGTCCATATTTAATCCAACTGCTGAGTTAAAACAACCCAATCACTGGGTTAAAACAACCCAATCGCTGGGTTAAAACAACCCAATCGCTGGGTTTGTCCATATTTAACCCAACCGCTGAGTTAAAACAACCGAACCGCTGAGTTAAAACAACCCAATCGCTGGGTTTGAAACAACCCAATGGCTGGGTTCATCCATATTTAACCCAACCGCTGGGTTAAAACAACCCAATTGCTGGGTTAAAACAACCCAGTGGCTGGGTTTGTCATTATTTAACCCAACCGCTGGGTTTGTCCATATTTAACCCAAACGCTGGGTTTGTCCATATTTAACCCAACCGCTGAGTTAAAACAACCGAACCGCTGAGTTAAAACAACCCAATCGTTGGGTTAAAACAACCCAATGGCTGGGTTTGTCCATATTTAACCCAACCGCTGTGTTAAAACAACCCAATCGCTGGGTTTGTCCATATTTAACCCAACCGCTGAGTTAAAACAACCCAATCGCTGGGTTAAAACAACCCAATGGCTGGGTTTGTCCATATTTAACCCAACCGCTGGGTTAAAACAACCCAACCGCTGGGTTAAAACAACCCAATCGCTGGGTTTGTCCATATTTAACCCAACCGCTGAGTTAAAACAACCCAATCGCTGGGTTAAAACAACCCAATGGCTGGGTTTGTCCATATTTAACCCAACCGCTGGGTTAAAACAACCCAACCGCTGGGTTAAAACAACCCAATCGCTGGGTTTGTCCATATTTAACCCAACCGCTGAGTTAAAACAACCCAACCGCTGGGTTAAAACAACCCAATCGCTGGGTTTGTCCATATTTAACCCAACCGCTGTGTTAAAACAACCCAATTGCTGGGTTAAAACAACCCAGTGGCTGGGTTTGTCATTATTTAACCCAACCGCTGGGTTTGTCCATATTTAACCCAAACGCTGGGTTTGTCCATATTTAACCCAACCGCTGAGTTAAAACAACCGAACCGCTGAGTTAAAACAACCCAATCGCTGGGTTTGAAACAACCCAATGGCTGGGTTTGTCCATATTTAACCCAACCGCTGGGTTAAAACAACCCAATGGCTGGGTTTGTCCATATTTAACCCAACCGCTGAGTTAAAACAACCAAACCGCTGGGTTTGAAACAACCCAATGGCTGGGTTCATCCATATTTAACCCAACCGCTGGGTTAAAACAACCCAGTGGCTGGGTTTGTCCATATTTAACCCAACCGCTGAGTTAAAACAACCGAACCGCTGAGTTAAAACAACACAATCGCTGGGTTTGTCCATATTTAACCCAACCGCTGAGTTAAAACAACCCAATCGCTGGGTTAAAACAACCCAATGGCTGGGTTTGTCCATATTTAACCCAACCGCTGGGTTAAAACAACCCAATCGCTGGGTTTGTCCATATTTAACCCAACCGCTGTGTTAAAACAACCCAATTGCTGGGTTAAAACAACCCAGTGGCTGGGTTTGTCATTATTTAACCCAACCGCTGGGTTAAAACAACCCAATGGCTGGGTTTGTCCATATTTAACCCAACCGCTGGGTTTGTCCATATTTAACCCAACCGCTGAGTTAAAACAACCGAACCGCTGGGTTAAAACAACCCAATGGCTGGGTTTGTCATATTTAACCCAACCGCTGAGTTAAAACAACTGAACCGCTGGGTTAAAACAACCTAATGGCTGGGTTTGTCCATATTTAACACAACCGTTGAGTTAAAACAACCCAATTGAAGGGTTAAAAGTAAAACAACCCAATCACTGGGTTTGTCCATATTTAACCCAATTTGGGTTGTTTTTAACCCAGCATTTTTTAGAGTGTACTCAGGGAACCCTGTGAACATTACTATAATAATATTAATGGTTAAAATTAACAACTAAAGTCCAAACAACTCAATTTAATTGCTATTTACTTTTAGATTTAATAATAAACACTCAAATAAAAACTCTGTATATTTTATGCAATCATTTAAATTATATGAACTTTTTAATGATATAATGATGTTTCCACTCCAATTTAAAGTTGAAATATAAACATTTATACAGTGCCTGTAACTTGTTTTCATGAGAGATTTATTCAAACATTCAAACAGACCACAAACAGGTTAAGTAAAAATGATAATAAATATGTAATATAGTGCATTATTTATCAAAATGATATGATACAGCGATCCGTCACACCACATTAAAGAGCCACAAAACCCCATTTACTGTTTGAATTTCACAGTAAAATTGACTGAATTTTAAAGCTGAGACTTTGTTTCATATCAGAAGTATGAAAGTACGAAGCTTATATCGATTATTGGATGGCAGGCATCAGCACTAAAGATTGATTCTTAGAATGTAAGATTAACCAAGACCTAACTTCAGCATGCATTTGCATTAGACAGTATTTCAGGTCACTGAGCCAAATGTCCCTGAAAAACAGATGCGTAAACAAACAGCAGCCGGTCTGAGTAATAAACATCCCTCCTGTCGGGCGACTGCAGCGAGGCATGATGGGAGAAGACAGACAGACACTTCCTGTCACTCAAGCAAAGGTCACAACAGGAACAACTGCATTCAGCTGTTTTGGTTTCTTAACAACAGAATTAATGTCTCGTTTTCAGTGTTAAACCTTAAATGACCTTACTGAAATTCTACAGGTGAGAAACATCTGAGAAGAAGGAGACTTGCTGCAGTCTAGGAGACACAAATGAGACATTAAAGAGATTTTTAAATGGGGATTGTGGCAGAAAGAGATTAAAATTGTGGCAAATCATTAAAAGGCTGTGATGATCTCATCGATGAGCTGAGCTGGTTTGGATGAGCTCATCCTTCCGCAATTAAACTTTAACCATTAAGGGGAGTTTTAAATAGCTCAAAATACTCCATTACTTCCTCTGTGTCTCCATAACTCTTAATCCGTGACATTTCTGCCGATCCAACAGTGAACGCGGTGATTTATACGGCAGTCTAATGCACAAAACAATACATTACTCTGCTTTAATTCAGTTTACTTTCTGCTAAATGCCTTAATCACAACTCAGAGATCTGATGCCACTAAACTGGCAGATCTAGTTCTTCAAAACGGTCATTCTGTCGGCTGTGATGATGGTGCACTAACTTAACAAGACTAATTTTATCTGTACCGATCGCTCTCTCTCTGAGCGAGAACACGGAGGTCGCAGTTCCTCATTAAAACTACCTCAGTGATGACAGGAAGATCTGATTACCAGCGGCTCGATGCACTAATGCTAAAACTGACCGACCGCTGGAGAAATCACTGAGAAACAGGGCGACAGAAACTAGAAATCAATTAATCCGATAAATCAATAAATCCGACAGACTCAATATTGAGCTCATGATGAACAGTCAATCTGTGTGTTTGTGTGTTTACTTGGTTTGAGGACAAATCTGTCTGCTGAAGAGAGCCAAAAATGACATCTGCAGACATTTCTCAAAAGAAAAATGATTCATAATGATTCATAATCGTACATAATGATTAATAATGAATAAGTATTTAAAAAAATATTCATAATGATTTGTAATATTTATAAAGATTCAAAAATTATTTATAATGACTCAGAAATGATTCATAATCATACATAATGATTAAAATATGATTTATAATGATTCATAATTATTCATGATGATTCAAAATATTTATAAAGATTCATAAATGATTTATAGTGATTCAAAAATGGTTAATAATGATTAAAATGATTCACAATCATTCAGAATGATTAAAACATTCATAATTAATTAAAATAAATATTCATAATTATTCCAATATTATTTATAATGATTCATAACATTCATAAATAATTATTTCATAATGATTCATAATTTTTATAAAGAATAAAAAATGATTTATAATGATTCAAAAATGGTTCATAATGATTCAATAATCATTCAGAATGATTAAAACATTCATAATTATTAAAAAATGATTCATAATTATTCCAAAATTATTTATAATGATTCATAACATTCATAAAGATTAAAAAATTATTCATAATGATTCATAATATGAATGATTAATGATACAATGATACAGTGTGATTAAAAAATGATACAAAGTTATTAAAAATTCTTCATAATTATTTCGAAATAATTCAGAAATAACACAAATATAATTCATAATGATTAAAAATGATTTATAATAATTTAAAAAGAATGAACAATTATTAAAATGTGCTCAAAATGATTTCAAAAAGATACAAAAATAATTAAAAAAATGATTCATAATGATTAAAAAAATATTCAAAAATGATTCATAATAATTAAAAAATAATTAGAAATTATTAAATTGTTTATGTTTTGTTAATAATTCACAATAATTTAAAAAATATTCATAATGATTAAAAAAATTATTAAAAACTATTTATAATAATTCAAAAATACTTAATTATTAAATATTTGTTCATAATGACTGAAAATGATTCATGTCAGTCTGTGCTCTTTACACTTAAAGTCACTGCATTTCTAGAGAAATGGTTGAAGTGTGTGTGTCTGCACAGGGTCAAACACACACCCCATGACCTGAGGAGAAGTTCACTGGAGACACGGCTGTGTGTTCAGACCCACTTCAACCACTGACCACACCTGATTCTCCTGCTTTGGACATGAAAACATCTCAGGAGTCACCTCTCTGAGTGAACGCTGTGTTCACATTAATCCTCATCTGAGTTCAGGAGGAAATTACAGATAAAGCTGATGTTTGTTCTCTTTCATTAGACGCTGTATCTTTAATAATAAACAAAGTACAGAGTAATTAGCAGACGTTTCCATGGAGAGCAGACGAGGCTCCACTCCGACTAATCAAATCAGAGCCAGAACCAGATATTAACATAAACATGAATTTAGCTCTTCAGACACAAAATCTGCATGTCGGTTCATATTTAAAGATGTTTGTCATTAATTCAGAAGTTCATGATGTCCATTAGTACAGAAAATCATTTCCACTGACCTCGACTGAGTTTCTTTTTTAATGCAAAAATAACATGTTGTGACTGTGAACTAAAACTATTAAAAACTGTTTTCAGTCATTAAATGAAAAACTTACATTTGGAAATTAGGAATGTTGTTGAAATAAGCTTAAATTGAACTATTAAAATAACTAAAACTGAAATAAATAAATAAATAAATAAATGTCAAAAGCAAAAGAACAATGGCAAAACTAAACTAAAATTAAATTAAATCTGAAAATATAAAAATAAAATATATATAGAAAAATTATAATAGCATATACATCTTTTGGCTATACTTGTGAAAACATTGTATTTTAATATTTATGTCCAGGCTCTGAGAAATACCACTGTAAATGCATAGTTTATTTTTATTTAAATAAAAAAAAAAATGAATACATATAAATTAATAAAACAAATAAAAGATTATAATACAAAACAAATAAAATAAATAAATAAAACAATAATATAAATAAAAAATGAAATAAAAAATAAATAAAACAATAATATAAATAAATACATGAAATAAATAAATAAATAAAATATTATAAATAAATAAAATATATAAATGAAACAATAATATAATATAATATAAATAAATACAATAAATAAAACAAATAAAGGATTATGAATAAATAAAGAAAGCAAATAAAAGATTATAATACAAAACAAATAAATACAATGAATAAATAAACCAATAATATAAATAAATAAATACAAAAAATAAATGAAATCAAATAAATAAATAAAACAAATAAATAAATAATTAAAAAGAACCAAGTTGAATTGAGTTTCTGTGGTAATCATTATGAGATGATTCTGCTGATAGAGCTGAACCTGTACTGAACCCAGAACATTTCAAGTCAACATGAAGCATTTGAGGCATTTGCGAATGATTTAAATGATTTGGAGGTGTAGGACATGCTCTTTTACATTCACAGTCCATCTACTACTCACTATAAACACCAGTCCATCTGAGTAAATGGACGTAATTCTGTATGGTTGTGGTGATGCAGCAGCCCACGAGAGACAGATTCACCACAAACGTTTATAATGACTTCAGCGTGACGTGCCGTCAGAGATCTAGAGCAGCGTTCAGCCAACACGTGTGTCCACCTCAGGGCGACATGTCATTGAGTTTCTGAGCCTCCGGACCGAGTTTATTCTCCACTCAGGAGAACAATGAAGCTCAAACATCTCCATCTGCTCTGCTGTCGTCCTGCTGAGAGACGCCGTCCTCACAAACACTGCAGTCCTCCTCTAAAACACACACAGAACGCTCAGAGACGTCGAGACGCGACACAAACCTCCCTTAACTGCTCTTTAGGTGAACATGATGTTTGGAGTCTGAATGAAGCTGCACGTGTTTTAGTCTCATTACACAATGTGACCCCAGAGAGATCTTGGGTAAAACTGTGTGACATTGGCAGACTTTAGCAGCTCTGTAATACCTGGAGAGTCACTTGTAAGGATAAAAGTGTCTGCCAAATGCATAAACGTAAAATAGAAAGAGAAAGAGCTGTTTTTTGCTTTCCTATTAACCTCACAGGCCGTTGTTCGGGTGGTTCAGTCGCTCATGGACGTTCATGACCTGCTTATCTTTGCTCATGGCAATCACAGTCTGGAGTCTGACATGATATTATTATATGAGGAGAGCGCAGTTTATATACAAGCTAGAATCAACATATTTAACTCAATGTCTGTCCGTCTCTCACATCTACACTACCGGCCAAAAGTTTGGGGCTTTTATGAAAGAAATTAGTAAAGACATGTTACAAAATATTCTACTTCAAATACAGAAACCTCTCAGACTTCATCAAAAATATCTTCATTTGTGTTCTGAAGATGAACAAGGATGAGTAATTAATGACAGAATTTTCATTTTTGGGTGAACTAACCCTTTAACACTTTCATCTCTAGCCGGACCAGATGCCGTCTGACCCCTCGCTACGAGTCAGGCCTCATTAAGGATCCATTACTGAGACCCTCGTTAAAATGAGCGCTGAGACCGGATCAGAGCGAATGAGAGGGGAAAGAGATGATTGGATTAAATCATTATATAAATGTGATTTTACTGGGGAAAAAACTCCCGTCTGTTGCTGCAGACTTTAACAAGCCCTGGTCTGAGAGAAAATAAACAGAACAATATAAAAGCCAAAATAAAAGTTCGGAAAACTATCTGCGGGTACACACAAAAACTCAAAGCTCTTCACCGCAACCCGCCAAAATAAAAGTTCGGAAAACTATTTGCGGATACACACACAAACTCGAAGCTCTTAAACACAACCCGCCAAAATAAAAGTTTGGAAAACTATTTGCGGATACACGCACAAACTCAAAGCTCTTCAACGCAACCCGCCAAAATAAAAGTTCGGAAAACTATCAGCGGATACACACACAAACTCAAAGCTCTTCACCGCAACCCGCCAAAATAAAAGTCCGGAAAACTATCTGCAGATACACACACAAACTCAAAGCTCTTCACCGCAACCCGCCAAAATAAAAGTTCGGAAAACTATCGGCGGATACACACACAAACTCAAAGCTCTTCACCGCAACCCGCCAAAATAAAAGTTCGGAAAACTATCGGCGGATACACACACAAACTCGAAGCTCTTCAACGCAACCCGCCAAAATAAAAGTTCGGAAAACTATCGGCGGATACACACACAAACTCGAAGCTCTTAAACACAACCCGCCAAAATAAAAGTTCGGAAAACTATCGGCGGATACACACACAAACTCGAAGGTCTTCACCGCAACCCGCCAAAATAAAAGTTCGGAAAACTATCGGCGGATACACACACAAACTCAAAGCTCTTCACCGCAACCCGCCAAAATAAAAGTTCGGAAAACTATCTGCAGATACACACACAAACTCAAAGCTCTTCACCGCAACCCGCCAAAATAAAAGTTCGGAAAACTATCGGCGGATACACACACAAACTCAAAGCTCTTCACCGCAACCCACCAAAATAAAAGTTCGGAAAACTATCTGCGGATACACACACAAACTCGAAGCTCTTCAACGCAACCCGCCAAAATAAAAGTTCGGTTCAACTTAAAGAAATTGTGACAAAAGTATATTACTATGAATTTACTTCTCAAATAATAATATACAGTTTATTATTAAAAAGTATTTTTAAGGAATATCACACAATTTTTTTAATTTAAAACTCTGTTGTGCAGCACTTGTTTGACAAAAAAAAAAAGAATGGAATTGTTCAAAATTCATTTGATAACATTTCAAAAGATTAATTTAAATTGGTAAAGTTTTATTCATTGATTTGATTACCACTGATTTTGATTATTAATTTGTATTAAATCATAAAACACAAAATCCAGAAAAATTTAAACAGAATTTCTAGAAGAAGAAAAATAGGTCACTATTATTGTTAAAATGTTAACTATTTAAATAGTTAAAGTTTTATGAATCCAAAAAATTAGACATCCTTTTATTATTACTATTAAAATTGAATTAGAGCATTAAAACAGAAAAACATGGAATTGTGGGGAAAAAAAGGGCCCTACTTTTCTAATCTCATTCCTTCTTGTAAATATTAAAACTTGGTGCATTAGGATGAGTGTGACTTCATCATTGCTGGACTTCACTGGAAATCACAACATCAAACTTGTCTTTATGCATCATATTTGAATGAATGCAAACAAAAATGAGATTTGAGGGGTGAGGAAGACCAGTGAACTTTGACTTCAGAAGACTTAGAATATAATACATGCTCAGAACAGCATGAGGATGAATAGAACTGTAATTCCTATAAACCTCTACTGATTTCCACATACTAAATGAATAAAGCGACAGTACCCTGACCTAACCGTGGCTCTCCACCTCTGATGGTTTCTCGGATGTTTTTCCTTCAGAGACTCACCGCGAGGTCATTTGTCACGGTGAGCTGGCGGTCAGCACGGGCCGCGGCAGATCGCATCAGCGTGATTGAACATCAGCCGAGGAGACGCGAGCGCATGGAGACGGGCAGTCATATGCCAACTGTAGAGGGCGAAATTTAATTTCAGCCTGAGCCCTCGTCATATTTTGACAGCGGAGTCAAACGCGGAGTGGCCGGATGTCATCACTGTCACGGCCGTCCGCATTAACGCGAGACAGACAGCAGGTGAGCGAGCCGTCGCGCTTTAGCGGGCAGACGTGTCTGTTCGGGAGCTTCGCCGCACTAATAGCGTTCCTGCGAGAGAGAGAGACTCCATTGCTCTCTCCCAGCGTTCCCGAATCCTCCAGGGGACAAACGTCGGGTCGGTGACAGCCGTTCCACCAGACCTCAAAGGCACGTCTGTCCGCCCATCAATCTGCCAGCCAATCACGGCTCAGGGATTACACCTCGGGCCGCTGGCCACCAGTCAGAGGCGGAGAGCTGACAATCACTCTGTCAAATCACCCTCTTTTGAGAAGGAAAGAGGGATGGAGGAAAAAAGAGACACAAACACATCCTAGAAGCTTTTTAGAAGAGTTTTATCTTTAGCAGGTCATTTAGTTTTCCATCACTGTTTTTGACCATTTGAAAATTGCTGCACCTTTAAGAAACGTCTCCTTCACGTCCTTCACTCACACAATTACTGCTCACTTTGAGTATAAGATGCATCACTTAAAGTCAGCATGAAACATCTTTTGTGCCGTATATCCAAGTGAAACGACTTCGCAAACAAGAACAAATGTAGGGCGGGGCTTGATTTTATCTGTGGTGAATTGATTGGATGGTTGTGGTTTCCTATTGGTAGATCTCATGTGATTGACAGGTTGCCGCCCTCGTCATCAGAGAAGAGAAAAGATGCTGCAAGAGGGAGAAATCCTGATTCGAGATTACCAGGAACATGAACATGTTAGTCTAACCCTAGCAAACTAACATCAAACAGATCAAACAAAAGCCTTTCTTTCTGTCTTTCTGATTCGGTGCGTCCTCTCTGAGCGCGTGTGTATTTTTGGGTGTGTGTTTGTGTCTCGGAGAGCCGATATGAGTGTGTGACGCGCCGCAGGGTCTCAGCTGCGATCAGTGTGTTTGTTTAGAGTTATTTAGACACCAGCCGCCCTTCACAAACACACACCTGCGCCGTCACACTAGATCCTACAGCATTTATTACACACATCTCAGAGCAGATCGTGTAGGCGGCGGCTAAAAACAAATGCTGTTCAACAACAACATACAAATCAAACACACAACGCTGCTGTGAAAATAACACACGGCTGCAGTGTTGGAAACATATGAGCGAGATAAACACAATGCAAGTCCAAACTAAACCGAACTAACAACAAATACTGATATTACAGGTTACTGTACATTACAGGTTACTGTTTACTGTCTCAGAAACGTTCCTGGACTCTATTCAAGCTTTTAAAGGGGTCCATCATTATGATTTGACTTTTTTAACTTTAGTTAGTGTGTAATGTTGCTGTTTGAGCATAAACAACATCTGCAAAGTTACGACGCTCAAAGTTCAATGCAAAGAGAGATATTTTCTTTTACAGAAATCGCTTTTTAAGGACTACAACAAACGGCTGGTAGGGACTACAACGAGCTTCTTCCCGTGCTGGTGACATCACTAACCCTAAAATTTACATAAACCCCGCCCCCGAGAACACACAACAAAGGGGGTGAGGCCATGTTGGGCTGCTTTAGAGAAGAGGAAGAGTTGTTGTAGTAGAGTGTTGTTGACATGCCGTCATTTTATGCCAAACGAACGCTGGATTTGCACAAAAGATTACCATGACGGCACATGCTAGTGGATGAGTTGAATCAACTCCACAGCAACTACATAAATTTATCCACTAACCATTCAGAAACGTCTAAAAGTTGTAACTTCTTCCTGAGTCTCTCCATCAGTGTCGATGGAGTGTAAGGCTGAACACCGTTACTGACAATCCTCATTTTGGCTGCGTGAGATTCTCCAGCATTGTTGCTGTTGAGCTGTTAAAGCTCCGCCCTCTTCTGGAAAGGGCGCCGGGAGCAGCAGCTCATTTGCATTTAAAGGGACGCACAAAAACGGCGTGTTTTTGCTCACACCCAATTAGATCTAAATAAATGATCTAGATATTGACACAGATAAAATATATGAATTTGGATAAATTAGGCCACTTTTTGATATTCATCTTATAACTGCAAAATGAAAAATATCGGCCAAATAACTGGTAGAACAATCAAAAGCATGTTTATTCCACTGTTAAACAATTAGTTCACTTTCAAATAAAATTTTCCTGAAAATTTACTCACCCCCATGTCATCCAAGATGTTCATGTCTTTCTTTCTTCAGTCGAAAAGAAATTAAGGTTTTTGATGAAAACATTCCAGGATTATTCTCCTTATAATGGACTTCACTGGTCTCTCCAAACGGTTGAAGGTCAAAATGTCAGTTTCAGTGCAGCTTCAAAGGGCTTTAAACGATACCAGACTAGGAATAAGAGTCTTATCTAGCGAAACGATCAGTCATTTTCGAAAAAAATGTAAATGTATATGCTTTATATAAACAAATGATCGCCTTCCAAGTGTTTCCGCCAAAACCGCACTTCCGTATTCTTCAAAAAGCTTACGCTGTATGTCCTATGCCTTCCCTATTCTACTTACGGAAAAAATGGAACTGGCGCTGCGTTCGTTCCGTAAGTTGAATAGGGAAGGCGTATTCCTCGTCTGGTATCGTTTAAAGCCCTTTGAAGCTGCACTGAAACTGTAATTTTGACCTTCAACCGTTTGGAGGCCAGTGAAGTCCATTATAAGGAGAATAATCCTGGAATGTTTTCATCAAAAACCTTCATTTCTTTTCGACTGAAGAAAGAAAGACATGAACATCTTGGATGACATGGGGGTGAGGAAATTATCAGGAAAATTTTATTTGAAAGTGAACTAATCCTTTAATGCATACTGCATGTGCATAATCATTTAGGAATTGTACTTTTTTCACAAGAATCATTAAAAAAATATATTCTTTGGCTGCTTTCATACAGAACTATGGCTGCCTGCCAACAAACTTCCCTGAAATGCATGATGCTTGTTTAATTTCACAGTCAGAAACACATTCCGTCCTAAAACATGCTTCTCCAGATCTTGACGTCCTGAATCGCATTAAACACACCGGACACTATCAGCAGGTTTCTGTCGGCCTGCTGGGAGACACAAGAACCTCTAATCACAACTATTAAATATTCTGTCACTTCAAAAAAGCTCTGGCTTCCTCTGCGCTGCCAATACGAGGCCCGTGAGCCAAATCGCCCCATTTGTTTCCTAATCATGTTAATTTCTGAATCACATCAACTCATCTGCGCTCCAGGCTGTTCTGTGTTTCTGCGTTACGTTTCGCTCCACATCGGCCGCTCAAACTCTGAAAGGGACCAAAGGTGAGGCTTAAAAGCTCTGAAAGCATGGTTTAATAAATGAGCGGCGCACAGAACGGAGGTGATAATGAGGTGTTGGTGCACAGATCACATGGACGGGCGGAACCGAGATCTGCGGGTTCAGCGTTTGGCTCTGATAACGACTTCACCTCCATTAGCAGGACCAGCGGACGATCACACTGGCTGCTCAGGATTCACCGCACGACTGTAAATTGTCAGACGGTAAGAATGTGGTTATATTCACCTAATGGCAGCACAGACGGAGACATGGAGAGATGAGGAGAGGAGGAACCGTCTGTGGAATGAGACACAATACGCCATATATCCTCATTAGTGACGTACAAGACACACACACACACAAACACGCACACACTGAGCACACACACATTCAAACACACAAATATATATACTGTATATATTAATAAAAATTAAAAATAAAAATAAATAAATAAAAAAAATCAATATTAATTCAATTATTTATTTTATTTTTGGGAATTTCAGGATGTTTGTGACATCTTCAACAAGTGGATGTCTCTCTTTGTGTTTTATATTAATCATATTCTGAAGACAATGCAAGAGTTGCCAGTTTTAAGTGTGGTGGGGCGTTGCTATGCGGTTTCTAGGGTGTTGTGTCAGTATATAGATGTGGCACAATATGGTACAGAAACTACAGCATTAGTGATGTTTGACTAAAACACTAAAGTTTTCTGCGTCACTGAGACTATAAACTCTACTGTTACAATATTTATTCAACAGTAAATTTACATTTATGCATTTTAAGACGGCATTCATCAAGTGTCTGAATATTGAGAGTTATTAACGTAGCCCAGAGTCTCCGGACGGGTTTTATTAGATTAGGCACTTCTGATCCATAATATTTATTTCCTACTGGAATTACAAATCCACAGATGCAGAGACTTTATGAATGTGTGAGTGTTGCTTTGCACTAGGATTAAAATGCAACACTGTATCCCAGAATGCAGTGCAACCAGACTTTCCATTTCCAGTTCAATAAATGAAACGCAAGCAGTCAACTGCACTTCTAAACATCTGTTTTTTGACTATTTATTTACTGCAAAGTGCAGCTGAAAGGATACTACGACAAAGATATCGCTTTCATCTTCTGACAACTGACGGCAATTTTTCACGGATATATGACTTGACCTGCAGAAAGACAGATCAACCAATGAATACTCACCAAATCGGCCACATTAAACATGCATTGCTCAATGGAGGACACTGGCAAATGCAAGTATTCCAATATATGTCTCAATCTGTTAGTATTTCTATTGTATTCCATCTCAGTCTCAAAAAAATTATGCCATCTATGGTCATGTGACCAATCACAGGAAAATGACATCATGACAACACTGATTGGTTTATTTACAGGGCTAAATCTGAATGGACGCCAAAACATTTACTCAAACATGAACTGACAAGCAGGAAATAAATATAAACAATCAGGAAGAGGGTGAAAGAAATGCCTGTCAAAACAAAACACTCTTACATAAATACTAGACGAATCACATGCAGATTCAGATGAAACTATGAGCTTGAATAGACTTTTAAACATTTAAAAAATGACATATTAATGTTTGATGGTAGTGATTTCTATTTAATAGGATTAAAAGCCTGGATCATTTCCAAACATTTCTGATTGATAATGATCAAAGTTCTGATCCATTTAAAAGATAATAAACTTTTATGTATCCAAATTATATAACCAGATATTTTGTTTGGTACATGTGAGCAGTGAGAAGATCAGTGGCTCTTCTTTTGTGCCAAATTATTTATTTTTAAACTCAATTAAACTTTAAATTTAAGTATTGCATTTACTGTAGCTATTTCTGTTAACATTCCAGGTTTCTATATTATACAAAAAAGGGTATGAAAATGTTTGAGTGCATATTTGGTATATTAAAATTCTTTT
Source organism: Hypophthalmichthys molitrix (assembly GCA_037950675.1). Classification (NCBI taxonomy): domain Eukaryota; kingdom Metazoa; phylum Chordata; class Actinopteri; order Cypriniformes; family Xenocyprididae; genus Hypophthalmichthys; species Hypophthalmichthys molitrix. The sequence goes on from CM075509.1 coordinate 993,040, forward strand.
GTCTTAATCTAGACAGAGTTTTTCATTTTGTCATTTCCTAATTATCTCATATTTCACTTTCATGTGTAAACTGTTGATGACATTTCAAGAGCTGTTTATTTTTCTGGTATTTACAATCGGAAGGTCACTGACCTGCTTCCCTGCTGACCGCTCAACTTTTAAAGAATGAACTAAACAGAGAAAAGAGCTAAACTTGATTTTCTCTCCCTCTCTCTCTCCAGCAGTGTGCGTTTCGTTTTTGTCGCAGCAGGTGGTCCTCATTGGTGCTGGACTTTGACAAATTTCACTCTCTGGACAAATTGACGGTCACAGGAGGATAAAAGAACAGCGTGACCTCTGAGCGCGCTCGCTAATGTGTTCAGTCTGATACGAGACTCCAGCAGAGACGAACCCCACATCCTGAAGAACATTCTTCCCAGGCCAACAAAAATATGCTCTGAGAAAGTCTTGCTAATGTTCCCATTAAGTTCTGAAAATGTTTTCTCAGAATGTTCAAAGCATGTTTTAAAAATGTTTTTTTCTTGGTTATGCAAACGTAAAGAGAACATTCTATTTCACAAACATTACGGGAGTGTTACATTCTGAAACAAGTAGTAACATTCAAAAATTGTTAGACGAACATACAACTAAAACTTAAATAATGTTATTAAAGACCAGAGATAACTGAACGAACAATCTATTAATGTTACTGGAAGAAGGTTTGTTCATAACTTTCCCTGTCAGCTGGGTTACTAAATCAGCCGTAGACAAGTAATATATGCATTGATTTGACAAAATGTGTTTATCTGTGTTTAATGCGCCTGTGATTCTGAACAAAATTAATTACAGCATCCACTTAACCAATCAGATGCGTTTCTTCACCTGTAACTTCACTCGTATTCTTTAACATCTTCCCTTTTATCATTCTTTTTTGATAACGCTGCATTGTTTTTTTCTCTTCCCTTAATGTTTTATGCACTTTTTTTGTTTGTATATTTATACATTCAAATGCTTCAGCAATACAAATGTAAATATTTGTCATGGAATATTATGCACATATTATGCATTAAATTCTAACTTTATATTGTCAGACTAAAATTAAACACCATACTGTACATAAACGTCGGAGCATGTGAACAGCTGCACATTATTTTGTTTTGTGTTTGCGAGATGTAGAAGAATTATGCAGACTTATTCTCAGCTCATTCAGCAAATATAACGGCTGTGATTTCACCTGAACGCCAGAACTTCTCACACACTCACGCAGGAAACACTATTTCTGTCAAAAATGAAGATTTTCTCATGATGTACTCCCCCTCTTGTTGTCACAAACCTGTAATTCCAGAATGAGTTTTTGTACTGTTGACTTTTTATACAATGAACAGGGACTGTGACACTCCAAACAGGAATATACTGTAGTGCACACATATATGAACAATGAACAATGATTTGTTGAAGTTGTAAATTAAATAATGATTATTGAAGTACTGTCAGGTTTATGTTCCTTTCTGTTGACTTTTATTTTGATACTCTGTTCTGCTTCCGTTTTATGAAAGATTGTTTCCGCAATTAAATAAAAAATAAAAAATGTAATTGTGACTTTTTATCTCACAATTCTGACTTTTTTCTCACAATTGCGAGTTATAAAGTCAAAATTGTGAGTTATAAAGTCAGAATTGCAAGTTATAAAGTCAGAATTGATCAAGTCAGACTTGATAAAGTCAGAATTGCGTGTTAAAGTCAAAATTGCAAGTTAAAGTCAGAATTGCGTGTTATAAAGTCAGAATTGTGTGATATAAAGTCAGACTTGATAAAGTCAGAATTGCGAGTTATAAAGTCAGAATTGCGTGATATAAAGTCAGACTTGATAAAGTCAGAATTGTGTGTTATAAAGTCAGAATTGAGAGTTATAAAGTCAGAATTGCGTGGTATAAAGTCAGACTTGATAAAGTCAGAATTTCGTGTTATAAATCAGAATTGCATGATATAAAGTCAGACTTGATAAAGTCAGAATTTCATGTCATAAAGTCAGAATTGCATGTTATAAAGTCAGACTTGATAAAGTCAGAATTGCATGTTATAAAGTCAGAATTGCGTGATATAAAGTCAGACTTGATAAAGTCAGAATTGCGCATTATAAAGTCAGACTTGATAAAGTCAGAATTGTGTTATAAAGTCAGACTTGATAAAGTCAGACTTGCGTGATTTAAAGTCAGACTTGATAAAGTCAGAATTACGTGATATAAAATCAGACTTGATAAAGTCAGAATTTCGTGTTATAAAGTCAGAATTGCATAATATAAAGTCAGACTTGATAAAATCAGAATTGCATGTTATAAAGTCAGAATTGCATGATATAAAGTCAGACTTGATAAAGTCAGAATTGCGAGTTATAAACTCAGAATTGCGTGATATAAAGTCAGACTTGATAAAGTCAGAATTGCGCATTATAAAGTCAGACTTGATAAACACAATTGACTCACAATTGAATGTTTATACCTCGCAATTCTGAGGAAAAAAAGTCAGAATTGTGAGATAAAAAGTCGCAATTACCTTTTTTATTTTTTTTATTTAGTGGTGGAAACAAGCTTTCACACAGTTTGTCCCTGTTTCTTCTCTCTGTTTAGTTTCGTTTCCTTAGTTTCTAATTATGTCCTCATTTGTTTCCCATTGTGTTCATCTGTGTCTAGTTTATTCTCCTTTGTTCTACCCCTGTATTTACAGCCCTGTGTTTAAGTTGTTTTTTGGTCAGCTTGTGTAAGTGTTTCTTTGAAATTATTTGACTGAATGCCTATGGTGTGATGATGTATTACTATTCGTGATGTATTAACTAGTGTGCCCGTGTGACATCACAGATCCCGCAATATCAAAACGAGCCGTTTTTCGGGGCTTGATTAAACAGTCACATATTTTTTTCCTCCTGTAGCTCTGAACATGATAATTGCCCAAGAGATTCATCAGGACTGCAAACAGATGATCGATCCAGTGCAGAGACGTGAGTCTTTCCTTCCGTTCTCTCCCTGTCACACTGACTTTCTCCCTGCAGGTTTGAACAGTGATCACTCTCCTGGGAAGAGCAGAACCTTGGGAATACAGCAGCGATACATCCACACATCCAGCTCAGCCTATTCATAATACATGTGCCGTACGCACAGGAAGGAAGCAGAAAGAGAGACGCTACAGCACAGTCACACCGCATCTTTTGCACACAATTATGATGTATAATTGTCTTCCTATTCAAATTGTATTGTCAAAATCAGATTCAATGTGATTTCTGCTGTACACATCCAAAAGAGCAAATCAGATTTGTGAACGCAGCCAAAGAAAATGAGACGAGCTTCTTTAAATTCTTATTTCTTGTGTTCAAAAGTCAGACGTTGCCCTCAAAAAAACCTCATTAATCAACATGAAGGAGTCAGACGGATCCAGAAACAGTCTGTCAGCCAATCAGCTGCGAGCAGCACCAGCGCTTTGTTGACATTATTAGTGATAGTTTGATTATGAGTTCAGGAGAAAGAGCGAGACCTGGCTGAGAGAGAAAGAGAAATGCAAAATAATCAGGCTCTTACCCCGGGTAGAGTCTTTTGTTCATGGAGAGCGCTCTGGGCCTTCAGCGCTGACTCTCTGGCACAGTACGTTAGAAAGGCACATCCTGAAACACACAGACAGCAGATTCATCACTTCATTACTGAGTGGTCAGACTGGATTTGCACAGGCAAACACCTTTTCATCAGAAAATCTACAAATCTAGTTTCTTTTTTTAGCATATAGATTTCCAGTTCAAGTTCACTTCTTCATCAATCAACCCAGACATGGGAGATGTTATACAGATCAAGATTTAACATTACCAACATAACGTTACTAATTTTTATTAGTTTTACTCTGATATAAAAATGACAGAATTGCAAGAAAAAAGGCAGAATTATGAGGAAAAAATTCAGAATTGCAAGGAAAAAAGGCAGAATTCAGAGAAAAAAGGGCATAATTATGAGAAAAAAGTCAGAAATGTGAGAAAAAAAGGCAGAATTCCAAGAGAAAAGTCAGAAATGTGAGGGAAAAAGTCAGAATTGTGAGAAAAAAAAGGCAGAATTATGAGAAAAAAGTCAGAAATGCAAAGAAAAAAAGGCAGAATTGCGAGAAAAAAGGCAGAACTGCTAGAAGAAGGTCAGAATTGCAAGAAAAAAAGGCAGAATTGTGAGAAAAAAAGGCTGAATTATGAGAAAAAAGTCAGAAATGCAAAGAAAAAAGGCAGAATTGCGAGAAAAAAGGCAGAACTGCTAGAAAAAGGTCAGAATTGCAAGAAAAAAAGGCAGAATTTCAAGAAAAAAGGCAGAATTATGAGGAAAAATTTCAGAATTGCAAGGAAAAAAGGCAGAATTCAGAGAAAAAAGGGCATAATTACGAGAAAAAAGTCAGAAATGTGAGAAAAAAAAGGCAGAATTCCAAGAGAAAAGTCAGAAATGTGAGGAAAAAAGTCAGAATTGTGAGAAAAAAAGGCAGAATTATGAGGAAAAAAGTCAGAAATGCAAAGAAAAAAGGCAGAACTGCTAGAAAAAGGTCAGAATTGCAAGAAAAAAAGGCAGAATTTCAAGAAAAAAGGCAGAATTGCTAAAAAAAAATGTTGCAATTATCTTTTAAACTGTTTTATTCCGGAAACAAGCTTCCATATCTGACCATTATGCAAATGACAGTAACAGTCAAAATCACATTAATTGTTAATGTCAATTTATATGGAACAACAAAAGTGCTGTATAAGAAGAAAAAAGTCTGCAAATATAACATTAAAAATATGCAAAAAAAGAATAAAGAATTAAAAATCATACAGAGAGACATGTCTGACACTTATGCAAACGACAGCAATATTCAAAATCACATTAATTGGACAAATAGCAGAAAAAACCCACATATGCATTTTCAGACGCCTCCACCACCAAGGCGGCACTGCAAATTGATTTGAACATGCTTAAACATCAAAAGCAAATGTGTTTTCAGCCCCATGTGTGGCAGCGGTGACCCTCTGAGAGGAATTTCTGCAGCGGCGAGCAGAATCTGCAGACGTGCCCTCCTCAGGGAACAAGAACACACACACGACACCCATCGGCCAGACCCGCAGGACTGTTCACCGCATGTCAAGTGGAGATGCTTTAAAACTCAACAGGCTCTCCTTTACAGTTCAAGTATATTGGTCTCATAAACATCTCTTGAATAACAACTTTTATTCATTCGAACCCAAACGCAGTGCTCGAGCTACAGGACTGCTTGTTTTGCAATGCATGCTTGATTATACGGTTCAGCTTTATTTCATCTGCTGTCCGTGACCCATCAGAACACACACCAGACATGCAGCAATTAATATTTTGTCAGAACCTCTAGTAAATTACATGCTATTTTGTTTAGTTGTCTATTCAGAATCGTGGGAATTCTGTTTGAAACAGAAAAATCTTGTCTTGCTGAGATCTCTAACTGCAGCTGACCTGAGCATCACACACACACTGACATTAAAACTCCAACACAAACTAAATGCAGACAGACTGACAATGATGAAGTGCTGATACAGGAGTCCAGCGGCTGCAGAACGAGTGAAATAACATTATGTAAGTCATTGAAACACAAACCACAGCCCGTCGTCCTGCCCTGAACACGACACTGACACACACATGAATCACACTTAAATATGCCATTATGTCATTTTACAACAATAAGTCCTTATTGTAAAGAAAAATTGCACCCAAACTGGTTTGAATAGCTTTGAGATTTACGTAATTATATTCAGACTTCTTTAAAAGATTAGTTCACTTCTGAATGAAAGATTGCTGATAATTTCCTCACCTCCATGTCATCCAAGATGTTCATGTCTTTCTTTCTTCAGTGGAAAAGAAATGAAGGTTTTTGAGGAAAACATTCCAGGATTTTTCTCCATATAGTGGACTTCACTGGGGTTCAACGGGTTGAAGGTCCAAATGTCAGTTTCAGTGCAGCTTCAAAGAGCTCTACATGATCCCAGACGAGGAATAAGAGTCTTATCTAGAGAAACCATCGGACCTTTTCTAAAAAAATTAACATTTATGTACTTTTTAACCACAAATGCTCGTCTTGCACTGCTCTGTGATGCTCCACGCATGACGTAATCATGTTGGAAAGGTCACGCGTGACGTAGACGGAAGTACTGATTCGTTGGAGTTTTTGAAGTTTTTCGCCCTACCATGGTACTTCCACCCGAGTCACGCGTGACCTTTCCAACATGATTACGTAATGCGTGGCGCATCGAAGAGCAGTGCAAGATGAGCATTTGTGGTTAAAAAGTATATAAATGTTTATTTTTTTAGAAAATGTCCGATGGTTTCTCTAGATAAGACTCTTATTCCTCGTCTGGGATCATGTAGAGCTCTTTGAAGCTGCACTGAAACTGACATTTGGACCTTCAACCCGTTGAACCCCAGTGAAGTCCACTATATGGAGAAAAATCCTGGAATGTTTTCTTCAAAAACCTTAATTTCTTTTCGACTGAAGAAAGAAAGACATGAACATCTTGGATGACATGGGTGAGTAAATGATCAGGAAACTTTCATTCTGAAATGAACTAATCCTTTAAGTGTAACTTAACCATATAATACCTATTTTATATGCAAATTTCTAAGGCCTCTAAATGATCAACACGATCAAAACTTTCATGATAAACCAGTTGCACACAATCTACTACAGTCCTTCTGTCGTCTGATTATTAGTTTATACCTTTATAGCATGCAAAAGGACTTTTAATTGCACAAACATCCTCCTTCAGCTCATGCTTCATGTGTCTTTTTGCTATTAATCTTTAACGATTTTCTTTTTATAGTAAATGTAAGAATAACTTTGATATTGTTAGTAATATTTCAACTGAAGCAACTCAGGTTTATTTGATTATCCATACATAATTTTTTAGAAAAATCATGAGTATCAAATATGTAGGAATGCACCGATATGAAAATTTGGGCCGATCACGAACATTCTTTATATTTGAAAGCCGATAACCGATATATTGGCCGATAAATCTAAATGCAAATGTTTATGTAATTTTTGAGAGCCTGATTACAACAGCAAAAGTCTTACCATTAAAAGCCATGTCCCAAACACACAATTCTAATTTTCTCATTATAATTTTATGTAGCCTATAAATGCGCTGCACGTTTTCCTTTTTGAAGCGATTTCAATCAAGCAATTCAAAACCATCATGGTGAACAGTGCGCATCTGAAGTGTCTCAGCTGAAGGAAATAATCCATTATTTATCAGCTTTAATATATCGGACAAATTTTCTTATCGGGCCGATAACGATAACATTAAAAATTAACATAAATCGGCCAATACCGATATTGGGGCCGATATATCGTGCATCCCTACAAATATGATCATCAGGCTTTTGAGGAAGGTTTATTAGTTCATCTCTCAATCATCATTGTATTGCATTGCATTATATGTTTTAAAACTACAGAGCTTCGATCGTAAAACTAAGCATTTAAATATCATATCGATATTTATATACATTTTAAGCTATACTGATCTCATTGATTTCCATTACAAGCATCAGAATTTTATCACTTTTTGTCCATATAAATATCAGCATCTGCACCAAATTGCATATTTTCACTCTGAATAAAACTAAGCTGTTTTTCCTCCATATTCTCACTTTATAATATTATATGAGCCATAAAAGCCTGATGCATCAAATATGATACTCAACAAAAAGCACATATGCAAACTTCAATGCAGTAAACGGCTCTATTGTTCCAGGAGTGAAGTCTTTTGAGGTCACTGTATTCTGACTCTGCTGTTGTACAGAAGTGGATGTTGAATCACAGCATCTCATCTAGCTGGCGTCAGACCTGAAGATTTGCCCCCCGCAGGCCAAAACCGCTCAGAGCCAAAACTGGCACACGGACCGATGCTGAGAGAGGTGTGAAGGGCACGGATGCCAACGGCCGGCCAAACCGAATCGACAAATCCCACAGGCTCCGATCAGAACGAGCCGTTTATAGACCGAAAAACACATTACTGATGCATTTTAATTCATTAGATGTGTTTTCTTGTTTCATTGTAGTCTTGAGTTTTCTTCACAATATTCCTCATTTAAATAATTAATACGCAGAATAAAGGGGCGGGGCCTGGTTGAGTTAGTAAGTAGTGTGTTGAAACTGGCGGTTATGGTAAGGGGCGGGACATTTCCCAAACACCAATCACAACACACTGCTCTAGCCGACCAATCAGAGCACATTGTGCTTTTCAGAAGGAGGGGCTTCATAGAGACAGAGTGTTACTGACAGACTGGGAAGAGAGGAGCTGCAACAATGGAGAATATGAGGAAAATAATCAACATTCAAGCATGAAAACCTGTTTCAGTAGAGCCCAAAAACACAGGTCTGCTTTAACTAGCCTCTGCTGATGTTCTCAGAGCTTGTTTTATTGTAACCGCTGCCTCCTCCAGTCTATTAATGTAAACTAACAGCTTTAATGATACACGTCTGATCCACTGGGAAACATCAGCACAAAACCTGCACAACGGTGATTACAGAGAGAGAGAGAGAGAGAGCAGCTGGAGATTGAGAGTTTATGAAGGACTAAATAAGAACCTAATGGAAATATTTTGGCCTTTGCACTTGTAGATTATATAATGTCTATACAATGTTGATGCTCAGAACTGCACTGAATAAAAAACACAAAGAAAATATGAACGCGCACACTAGGGGTGGGAATCGCAGGGTACCTCACGATACGATCACGATAACGATAATATCGTGATTCTGCGATAATCGATATATTGCTAGACAATCCTATAATGATACATCACGATATCTGTCTAAAACAAAATGCCAGTTAAAAGGTTAAGTGCAGGTTTTCTCTCTTTATCCACAAAACGGATAAATCCGAGCTTCGGTTCCTGCGCTATGCAGATTTAATGGAGTTCATGTCACCGAAAGCAACAAATATGAGCATTTTATTGACCATCAGCTAATTTCAAAATCAAAGACTGCAATAGGAGAGAGCGGCAACAGCACTGGTAAGGTCTCATTACTTTTAATGAAGAAAATTGTGTGTTAAATGCGACTTACTTTCACTTTCATATGCCGCAGTTTGCGCGTCAGCTTGCTGAAGATACTCAGCTGCTCATCTGTGGTGATGTGTGATGCAGTAGCGCTGTCATATCTGACTCTCACACACGTTTCAGTTTTAGTATTTTTTGGAGAAGTAAAATTTACATATGTGATTTCAACAACCAGATGCATTTAGACTGATGCATAGACAGTTTTGACTGGAATGCATCCCAGACCACCTCCTGAAGTGGTTTGTGATCGGATTTAATGCATTTCGGAGGGCATTTAGACCTGGTCTTTTCAAGATCGGATAGCTATCCGATCAGAGAAAATGCATGAAGTGACCAGGTGCAATCAGACCCTTTGACGTTCTTCACCGAGCGCTTACACAGATATACACGGGAGCGTTCGAAAGCAGGCGTCTATCAGCGGGTCCCTAATATATGCTTTCAAACGCGTCCGTGTATATCTAGTGCTCGGTGAAGAACGTCAAAGATGTCTACGTTTGTCACATCAATGGTATAAAAGTGCATCAAGACTTTGAATTTAAAGTGGCTGGGACATCTATTTTACTCACACTGCTGTATGCCAAACCTATTTTTCTTAGGCTATTTAACTTATGTTCACGTTTCCCTCATTCATGCGTTGAGTGCCGCCTTGAAGTAGCGACGCTTTGAGCAGAGAAATCTATTCATAGCGCTTTATTTTATTAATTAAAATATCGATATTTAGCGCAGAGAAGGACGACGATATATCGTCATATCGATATTTTGTCCCACCCCTAGTGCACACAGAACGAAGCACAATGCATCTGTGTGCGAGTAAATACAGACAGGCTTTATGGTCTTTCTACAGATTATTAAATGAATGCATTCGAAATTAAATAATGCTTCAACACAACATTCTTTAATAATTTAGTCAGTTATGCCCATGGCAACCATATTTTTACTTCTTTATTCATGAGTTTCGCATTTGAGTTTTCATTTAGTACACAGGAAAAAAAAAATCTATGCAAGGACACTTAAACCGAAAACTACCGAAAGATTATCGTTTAACTATCCAGAGTAAAACACATGTGATTCGATGTGAGGAAACCAGTGCAATGCAAACAAGAAATATGAGCGAGATATAAACGATCAGCAGCACTGAAAAACAGGTGATCGAGAAGATGTTCCCATGCAAAAGCCCAAAATCAAGTGTGAATATATATCAGAACTGCTGTAACCGTTCATGCTTCATGAAAATGTTAGTACGTTTGATAACCAGTAGTAAGTAATGTTTAAAAAACGTTGTCCAATGCAAACGAAAATTGTATAAATAACATTTTGATAAAGTTCCCATTAAGTTATGGAAACATTATTTCTCAGTTTCAATGGTTCAACTTTTTTTAATGCTTTAAAAACATTTTCCCTTGTTAAAACAAAGGTTAGAGGAACACTGAAGGAACATTCCAGTTGATCCTTTTACAAACGTTATGGGAACATTTCTTGTAGATCATTTGATAACAAGTAGTAAATAACGTTTAAAAACGTTAGATGAACGTCCAAAGCAAATGAAAATTGTATAAATAAATAACATTTTGATCAAATTCCCATTAAGTTACTGATATATTATTTTTCAGAACAGGTTTTAAATGTTTTAAAAACGTTTTCTCTTGTTTATGCGAAAGTTCGGGAAACATTGAAGGAACATTCCAGTTGATCATTTTACTATCGTTATGGGAATGTTACTTGTTGAACGTTTGATAACAAGTAGTAAGTAACGATTAAAAAACATTAGATGAACGTCCAATGCAAACGAAAACTGTATAAATAACATTTTGATTAAGTTCCCACTAAGTTATGGAAACGTTATTTCTAAGTTTCAACGATTCTACGTTTTTTTTTTTAAATGTTTAAAAACGTTTTCTCTTGTTTATGTGAAGGTTAGAGGAACATTGAAGGAACATTCCAGTTGATCATTTTACAAATGTTATGGGAACGTTACTTGTTGATCATTTAGTTAACAAGTAGTAATTAACGTTTAAAAAATGTTAGATGAACATCCAACGAAAACATTTCATGAACAATGTATAAATAACATTTTGATAACATTCCCATTAAGTTATGGAAACATTATTTCTCAGTTTCAATGATTGTTTGTTTTTTAATGTTTTAAAAGCATTTTCTCTTGTTTATGCGAAGGTTCGGGAAACATTGAAGGAACGTTCCAGTTGATAATTTTACAAATATTATGGGAATGTTACTTGTTGAACGTTCGATAACTAGTAGTAAGTAACGTTTAAAAAACGTTAGATGAACGTCCAGCGAAAACGTTTCATGAACAATGTATAAATAACATTTTGATAAAGTTCCCATTAAGTTATTGATACATTATTTTTCAGAACGGTTTTTAAATGTTTTAAAAACGTTTTCTCTTGTTTATGCGAAGGTTAGAGGAACACTGAAGGAATGTTCCAGTTGATCATTTTACAAACGTTTTGGGAACGTTTCTTGTTGAACGTTTGATAACAAGTAGTAAGTAACGTTTAAAAAATGTTAGATGAACGTCCAACACAAACGAAAATTGTATAAATAACATTTTGATAAAGTTCCCACTAAGTTATGGAAACTTTATTTCTCAGTTTCAACAGTTTTTTTTTTTAAATGTTTTGAAAACGTTTTTACACGAAGGTTAGAGGAACATTGAAGGAACGTTCCAGTCGATCATTTTACAAACATTATCGGAACGTTACTTGTTGAATGTTTGATAACAAGTAGTAAGTAATGTTTAAAAAACGTTAGATGAACGTCCAACACAAACGTCTCATGAACAATTTATAAATAACATTTTTTAAGTTATGGAAACGTAATTTCTCAGTTTCAACGTTTTTTTAAAAAAATGTTTTAAAAACGTTTTCTCTTGTTCATGCGAAGGTTAGAGGAACACTGAAGGAACATTTCAGTTGATCATTTTACTATCGTTATTGGAACGTTACTTGTTGAACGTTTGATAACAAGTAGTAAGTAACGTTTAAAAAACGTTAGATGAACGTCCAACGCAAACGAAAAATGTATAAATAACATTTTGATTAAGTTCCCACTAAGTTATGGAAACATTATTTCTCAGTTTCAACAGTTCGACCTTTTTTTTAAAACAAAAATGTTTTAAAAACGTTTTCTCTTGTTTATGTGAAGGTTAGAGGAACACTGAAGGAACGTTCCAGTTGATCATTTTACAAACATTATGGGAATTACTTGTTGATCGTTTGAAAACAAGTAGTAAGCAATAACGTCCAACTGAAACGTTTCATTAATGATGTATTAAGAACGTTATTAATGACCAGATAAATGAATATAATATGATATGATAATATAATATGATAATATGATTGAACGTTCTATTAACGTTACTGAAGACAAACGATTCATAACTTTAGAAGAACCTTGTCAGAACATTCTGAGAACGTTCCCTAGGATGGCACTTAAAAATGTTGTTCACATGGATGTTGAGAAGAGGGCGGACTTGCACGTGCTGATCACACATACACACACAAACACACACACATACACACACACACACACACACACAGAAAAACTCATTTATATGGAGAGGTACGAGGAACCAAAAGAAAGCAAAGTCCGACCTTTATGCATCCCGGTGAACCGGTCCTTGAGCACCGTGAGCTCGTAGATCTTGCCGAACTCCTCGAACAGCGGCTTGAGGTCTTTCTCCTCCAGGTTGCGCGGGATCTGCCCGATGAAGAGCTTGATGGCGTCGTGATCTTTCATGGGAATCGCACTGTTGAGTCCGTTCATTCTGCCGGAGCTGTTCGCGGTGCTGAAGCCATTCTCCGCCGTGACCGAGGCCATCTTTCTCCCTCCCGCGCGCTGTGTCTCCCGCTCTCTACCATCCACTCTTCCTCTCTCTCTTTCTTTCTCTTTCTCTCCCTCTATCACAGCTGTACACTCCCCTCTCGGTTTAATGTGTCTCCCCTCAGTCTCGCGCGCGTTTTCTCCTCAGGATTCTTTCACTTTCTCCATCTGTCTCTCTCCCCGTGTGTCAGCTGCCACTCTGACTCGTGACGTCAGCTCGCGCCTTTTGAATAGACCCGCGGTTCATTTGCATAATAAGTCCGGGCCGGCCAATCACAGGGCGGCGTGAGTGAACGCGCTCGTGCGGGGCGGAGCGAGAAGTCAAACATTTGTACGGCGTTTAAAAGGTTTAGATCTGAAACACGGAGCGAATTTTTATAAAAGCAACATGTTGTGAATCCTTTAACCCTTTTAAATGGCGGGTATATAAAATACCTCTAAAATAGCTACAATTTAATAATTCGTACTGAAATACCTACTTTCTTAAATTAAACTAAAAAAAAAAACCTAAACAAATTGTTTTGAAAATAACACAGCTGCACGTTTTAGCTGAAATTATTGGTTTTATTTTACATTTTACACGTTGTATTCATTGCTCATTTACAGAATAGTATAGACTGATAAAAATGAATTCATCACTCTAAAAAATGCTGGGTTAAAAACAACTCAAGTTGGGTTGAAAGTGGACAAACCCAGCGATTGGGTTATTTTAACCCAGTGAATGGGTTGGGTTAAATGTTTGCCCAACCTGCTGGGTAGTTTTATTTAACCCAACTATTGTTTAAAAATTTACTGTATTGCTTGCTTAAAATGAACCCAAAATAGGCTGGAAATGAACATTTATTAATATGTTTAATAAATAAATATTTGAATAATAATTAAACAATAAACATTTATTTAATTGCTTTTTAATAAATGTTCATCTTTTGATCATTATTGTTGCCTCTAGTAATTATGTGTCTGATTTTTAATTTCCAACCTAATTTGGGTTCATTTTAATCCAGTCATACTGTAATTTTTAAACAATAGTTGAGTTAAATAAAACTACCCAGCAGGTTGGGTCAAACATTTAACCAACCACTGGGTTTTTCCATTTTCAACCCAACTTGGGTTGTTTTTAACCCAGCATTTAGAGTGCACAATTTAATCATTTGTACTGAAATACCCACTATCTAAAATAAAATTAAAATTACCTAAACAAATTTTTCAAGTCATATAGTAATTTTTAAACAATAGTTGAGTTAAATAAAACTGCCCTGCAGGTTGGTCAAATATTTAACCCAATCACTGGGTTAAAACAGCCCAATTGTCCATTTTCAACCCAACTTGGGTTGTTTTTAACCCAGCATTTTTTTTTTTTTTTTTTTTTTTAGAGTGCACAATTTAATCATTCGTACTGAAATACCCACTATCAAAAATAAAATTAAAATTACCTAAACAAATTTTTCAAGTCATATAGTCATTTTTAAACAATAGTTGAGTTAAATAAAACTGCCCTGCAGGTTGGTCAAATATTTAACCCAATCACTGGGTTAAAACAGCCCAATTGTCCATTTTCAACCCAACTTGGGTTGTTTTTAACCGAGCATTTTTTTTTTTTTTTTTTTTTAGAGTGCACAATTTAATCATTCGTACTGAAATACCCACTATCAAAAATAAAATTAAAATTACCTAAACAAATTTTTCAAGTCATATAGTCATTTTTAAACAATAGTTGAGTTAAATAAAACTGCCCTGCAGGTTGGTCAAATATTTAACCCAATCACTGGGTTAAAACAACCCAACTGTCCATTTTCAACCCAACTTGGGTTGTTTTTAACCCAGCATTTTTGCTTGTTTGAGTTTGGCTACATGCATTTTGAATTATCATAAAAAATATTTTGATGTTATGTTCATGAAGTAGACCTACAGTACCATGTTAGTCAATCAGTACTATTGTACATTTCAGAGTACCATGTTTTTATAATATGAGACCATCAAAACTCATGGTAAACATATTTGTTTGAATTGAATTTAGAGTTAATCTTCACCCTTTTCTGATGAACTAGACTCACTGTTCTTCTGCATCTCAAATGTCTGTATATGCAAGTATACATAAAAAAATACTTTCTGTAATTAAATAATTGAATGTAATTGATTTTTTTTTGCTGGAACCCAATCCAATACATGACTGCATCATTCAGACTGTCGCTGTCCGTGGTGCTGAACACACAACATAAGCACTCACTGCCTAAACCTTCTCATATTCTGACACTTGTCTGCTTGCTGTTCAACAGATGCATTTTCCTTCTTGATTCTATTGCTTCTTAATGATTATTGCATGCAATTTTCCTTTCCTTTCAGCACTAGATCACCTCGGGGAGTGAAAATCTACTGTTTCTTTTGCATGTCATTTTTAAGCGTATCCTGCCGTGTTTTATGAGCTGAGCTGGAGTGGAAATGTAACGGGTCTCCTTGTCAACAGCTTTCATTTGCATAAAGGCATGGCTAATTTGGCCCCCGTGTCGTTTATCGGGCTTGTGATTTTTTGTCGTTCCTCAGCTGGGAGCGGCAGCACAGCTGTGATCATCACATCTCAAACGCAGGTACTGAATGCTGGATGTCATTATGCTGGCAGGCGAGGACGGGAGATTTTCAGGGTTTCTTCAATCACGCTGATGTAAAGACAGACACCTGTACGACAGGAGAGAAAGAGAGAGAGACATTGAGGTACGACAGCTGGAGTCAAAACCCTGCTGAGAGACAGACAGAAGAAGCAGAGAGAGATCTTTGCACTAAACCACTTTATTTGTTGATGATGTTCACACTGCACTCAGGTCTGATTTGACAGTCCAAACTTTAATTTTGCAGGTGAAGGAATCAGACGATGATGTCAATATCTGATTTATCTACATCAATTGCCATATAATGAGCACGACATCAAGAGAACGCAGAGTAACTGTCACTAGAAAGGAAAGAAAAAATACTTAAAATTCCATTTGGCTGTTCAGACCGGACAGTATTTCCAGAAATCATTTTTTAAATCACATTTGAGACTTGATTAGCATTGTATAATGTGTTCTGCTTTGTATAGTATTTTTAAAATACAGTCAGCAGTAAGATGCTGGGTTAAAAACAACCCAAGTTGGGTTAAAAATGGACAAACCCACTGCGAATGGGTTGTTTTAACCCAGCAGTTGGGTTAAATGTTTGATCAACCTGCTGGGTAGTTTTATTTAACTCAACTATTGATTAAAAATTACTATATGACTGGCTTAAAATGAATCCAAAATATGTTGGAAATTAAAAATCAGACACATAATTACTAGAGGAAACAATAATAATCAGGTTGGTCAAACATTTAACCATTTTAACCCAACTTGGGTTGTTTTAACCCAGGATTTTTTTAGAATGTATACAGTGGAGTCCAACACATCCACATTAAAATTATCATTTTTAGGGATTTGGCTTAATATCAGATGAAGCAAAATTTCAATGTTGATGTACACTCACTCATGTTAACTAGTATTGTTTTAAAAACACCTAATTATAAATATAGTTTATTTTATTTATTTATAAAGCACATTTAAACAGCAACAGGCGTTCAGACCAAAGTACTGTACAAAACAAACTTAAAACATGCATAATCAAGAAAACCAAGGACAAATAAAGAATTTACAGAACTAAAACAAAGAATAAAAATGGTAAAAATGATAGAGTGAATTATAGTAATCCGATCTTGCATGAATTACAGTTTGAAGGTCCTTCATGGAAAGCATCTTCTTGATTCTAGCAATTGATCTTAATTGAAACAAACAGTACTGATCTGCTTATCAAAAGACAATGTGGGACCAAAAGCTGGTGTACATTAGATGAGAGGGAACCAAGCTGCTTGACAATGCCAGAAGACAAACCATTATTTCAGTTTTATCATTATTTAACTGTAAAAATATTCAATGTCCAGAAGACATGATTAGATATAGAAACAGGAAAATAAAGCTGAGTGTCGTCGGCATAGAGATGATATAAGTTATGTTTCTGAATAATATGACCGAGTGGAAGCATATACAGTAAAACCAAAAATTATTCAAGCGTTTTTTATATTTTTGATATATTTTTACTAGTGGGTGCAGGACATTATAGTTCATTTATGTAAGTGAGGATAGCAAAATAAAGTAAACTGTGACATATTATACCCAAAAATTCTACAATATTACCAGTAAAAATTTGGAACCAAAAATTATTCAGACCTGATCATGTTTTGCTTAAGTGTTGTCGGACATAATTAATATTATTTTTTTCTGACACAGTTTAACTCTGAGATCTTGTCATATTTTAATGCCATTTTTTAGTAAATAAACTGAATTAATGAATGAAATGTTCAAGGTGTCTGAATACATTTTGGTTTGACTGTATAAGGAAAAAAGAAGAGGACCCAGAATAGAGCCCTGCAGAACACCATAGAAGATTTGAGCACGAGATGAGAAACAATTCCCCAAATTCACTGAAAAAGATCTGTCTCTAAGGTAGAATATATCTAGATCTATAAATATGCATCAATTGGGCTTTTCGAGTTGATGAAAAGCTGATACTTTATTAAATTATAAAAAAAAAAACAAATTAAAATAAGTAATTTTATAAACAATCAAAATAACACACACTAAAGGTTAGTTAAAGGTGCAATATGCAATATTTTCTGTCCGCTAGAGGTCGCTAGAGGCCTATTCAAAACAAAGGCGTAGCTTGATGACGCCAAGTTTGAGCGCGGAATCTTGGGACATGTGGTCTTCACATCACAGCCGGTGGAAACAATCGGGATAGGACTCGGGAAGAAATCATGTTCATGAATGAGATTATTAACGTTACTGTTGTATGAAGCAGAGCAGGAGCGAGTGTTGTGGAGCTGAACGAGGCCGCTGGAGCGATTGAGCAACACACGCCTCACGAGCAGCGGGACTTTTATTATGACACAGTCGCCGGCGTCGCTTCCGCTTTTCCGGTCATGAGTATGAGGTAACGCAGCTCTGTTTATCATTTGAGTGTGTTGAAAATGATGTTATAACATTACTCTGAGCGTTCGCTCGGCAGCTGCTGTGAGACACTTGTTTGAGACACACTGCAGTAAGATAGATCGATTTTAGAATATCATATTAAATGCTGGATGGCTTGTGTTGATAAATGGCATGCAATTAATTTTAAAACATATTGTATGATGGAGAAAATGCTGTATTACTGTTACTAAAAATAAAGCTGCATCTGATTATGCTATGTTAGCTACTTCACAAAACAGTGTTTTTCTCTGAGGCGTGGTAAAGCATGGTACTCGCAAAAAATCAAGAAAATTAGATTTAAACAATAAGACTAAACGTGTTGAGCTATATAACAATAATTAGTTTTCTGTCTACAAATATATCAAAACAGTTGTTCCCTTGCCTATTAAAACATGTAATATATTGGTGTTTTCATGGTTTCTACAAAATAAAACCGGAAACCGAGGGTAACGCGGGTATGACGCAATTGACAGGTGACTCCTCACACGTCTTGGTTAAAATTGCAATTTTCTCACGATTTACAAATAGCTGGAAACATTTGGGATGTTGTAAGTACTCAAGTGAACAAAATATATAACACTGACCTAGTGGATTTTGGATATTTTACTGCAAAAATCTTACATATTGCACCTTTAACTATTTTATTTGTTTTTCTGCATGTCATGTGACCATTAACCAACATGAAAGATCCGTGCACATGCAAATGTCATTAAATTATTCAAATATTAACTCAAAATATCAGCTAAATACTTTTTTTCCCCACATTCTAAAAATATTTTACCTCTAAGGCATTCGGCTGATAAAAATGTTTTTGCATTTCTAGAATAAATACATAAATTACTTTCTATGTATATTAGTTTTAATCAAATGAGGATGCCCAGATGTGCCTTTTATTTCTCTGTAGACAAATTGGTCTACAGTCTATATTGATCCACACACACACACACACACACACACACACACTAGTCTATATCTTTCTTTCATATGTTGTGCACATCCGTGCAGGGCTCATTTGTGCGTCTGCTGGTGAAGCGCGGCCATCTGTGACATCACACTGATGCAGGACTTCATCTGTTTCAAGCAGCAGCTGGTCTGTTTAGACTCCGTCCGACCCTTAATGCCTCCAGCAGGACGCAGAATAAAGAGGCGCACAGAATAAACCCAAGAAAGACAAACACACGAGAGGTCAGCCACACTGCCATGAGTCATCCGGTAATGCCAGCTAATGAATCCCACAATCCTCTCCGGCTGCCGCCCCCTGGTCATCTGAAGCAGACCAACAAGTCCAGCCGCACTCGTGTCTCCGACAGAGAGGAGGAAATGCATCCCATAATGAGGACGAACGGCAAAATAATGTGTTTGCTGAGGAGGGAGTGAATACGGCTCTGGATGAATATGTCTGCACGTTTAATCACGGTAACTTCTGTTCGTTTTCTCCACAAAACTTAATATGAAAGTAAAGTTTTTACTGTGAATTCCTGCCGTATTTTCCCCATCATTTGAACAGGATATTTTTTACTGTGTGTTTTAGAGGTCTGCAGAAGGTTTTACTCCGTCTGATGTGATCGAGGTGATTCACTGACCTGATTCATCTTCCTGCAGCTGATCTGAGGTCTGTATTAATGACGTCATGTTATTCACAACCTTCACTCTTTCTGCAGTGTGTTTGTGTTCACCTCCAGACACACTCCATCCATCACAGCCCATATTACACGTGTGGTCATAATAATTACATCAGTGTTTTGCTGAACTGGATAATTCCCTGTTAAGGATGAACTAATAATCATTACAATGAAGGCGTTTGAAAGAGCGCTGACCTGTGAGCTCTACAACAGACACACAAAGACTGTTGAATGAGACTTGCAAAGAATTAAACTAATGATTGAAGGCACAAGAAGTTTGTTCTAAAAGCTGGAAAAACAGCAAAAGGAAAACCAGAAACAATCCGTCCATCTGTCAGCAGCACTGCAGAAACACTCAGATGTGATGCTGTTATTTAAGAATCATCTCTGTTATAATTAAGATTCAATTAACTTCTCTGCCTCTCAGGACCGTTTCTTCTTAATCACATTCAGAGAATCAGCTGATCGAACTTCTTCATGTTCACAGTCTGTCAAACTGGACATTCAGTTGATGGTGAAAATGGAAAAACAAGCAGGATTCATTCATACGTTTCCATGAAAGATGATGAAAACAAACATTTTTATTATTTGGAACAAGTGATGGAGGAGCTGAAGAGTTCACGGTGAGCGCAGAAGGGGATTGTGGGTAAAGTGTGCGGCAGGAAGTGTGTGTTGTGTTGGCAGGAGAGAGAGAGACATTGTGGGCATCTGTGAAGACGCCACACACACACACACACAAACACACACACTTAGATGCACACACAAACAGACACAAACATACAAACAAATGCACACACACTCACAAACACGCACACACACACACACACACACACACATGCAAATGCACACACACACACACACTCACACAAACAAACACACACACACTCGCAAACACACACTCACACAAACACACACTCACACTCACACAAACAAACACACACTCTCACAAACACTCACATATGCACACAGACACAAACGCACACACACAGATGCATACACACACACTCGCAAACACGCAGGCACGCACACGCACACACACTCACAAACACACACACATGCAAATGCACACATACACATGCAAATGCACACACACACACACACTCACAAACACACACACATGCAAATGCACACATACACATGCAAATGCACACACACACACACACTCACAAACACACACTCACTCACACAAACAAACACACATGCACACAGACACAAACGCACACACACACAAACAAACACATACACACACACACTCACAAACACACATGGAAACACACCAACACACACACTCACACAAACAAACGCACACTAACACACACACACTCAAACACACATACACGCAAATGCACACACACACAAACAAACAAACACATGCACGCAAACGCACCAACACTCACACAAACAAACACACACACACTCACACACACACACACACACACACAAAAGCATAAGAAAAGTAAATAGCAGCACAGAAAGAGAGCGATCGTGTCTCCTAACACACGTGATTGACAGCTGTCAGTTGAGATGACGGAGCGGATGAGTGTTAAACGAGTGAATCATCAGTCTCATCACACCATCCATCTTCAGCACGATCTGAGTGTCAAAACAAAGAACAAGATGAAGAACCCAGATCTTCACGTGACTGCTGTAAGGGTTGCCTGGACGTTGCTATATGGTTGCTAGGGTGTTCTGAGAGGTTTCTAGGTATTTTTTCCTATCTAGCATGAAAAGAGTCTCTATATATGGTTCTTCAATGTGCATCTGTGGGATCTTTCACCTGATTTATGCATTCAAAAGTAACGCTCCTATAATACTTGCAAAATGCTAAAGCAGAGAAAACATTCCCTTAACATTCAACTTTAGCAAAAATATATTTGTTAGTTGGGCACATGACCTTTAAAACTCAGTGATAAAGCTTGCTTTAGATCACTAACCTCACGTGATGTCTTATGGCAAAAGAAAGAAATAAGAAACAAGAGGGATGGATGAATGGATAAAAATGTCATCAGACTGGAAATAATAGGGAATTAGGATTGTGTCTGAAGACGACGGGATTAATCCACAACGAATTAAAGGAAAGACAAAGACACAAACACGAGGCTTCAGAGAGACACACAGTCTGTCAGCTAACAGAAGCTGATTGAGTGAGAAATAAACGACTAAAAAAGAAAAGAATAGAATAACATGAGCAGAGAGACGACATGAGCGGAGCCTCTGCTCTCTGGCGCCACCAACCGGCCTGTCAGTCAGCAAACAAGATGATTTACATGAATATATGAATAATTAATAAATAATAGATTAAACCATTTAATAAATAATTAATTCATTTTTACTCTTATTTTACTGTATTGTACTAATACAATTAATATTAATAAATTAAAATAATATAACTGAAATGCTAAAAAACTTCCAAATGGGCCAGATAAAATAATAAATTAAAAAAATAAATATTTTATATAAATTAAATAAATATATTAATAAATAATAAATCTAATTATTTAATAAATAAACTGTGTGTGTGTATATATATAATCACAAACACACTCACACATGCACACAAACGCACACACACAGATGCACACTCTCGCAAACACGCACGCACACACACACTCACAAACACACACACATGCAAATGCGCACACACACACACTCACTCACACAAACAAACACATACACACAGACACAAATGCACACACACTCACAAACACACACACTCACAAACACACACACTCACAAACAAACGCACACTCACACACACTAACACACATGCACAGACACAAATGCACACACACACTCACAAACACACATACACACACGCAAATGCACACACACACACACACTCACAAACACGCAAACGCACGAACACACACACTCACACAAACGAACACACACACACACACTCACAAATGCACACTCACACACACACACATGCACACAGACACAAACGCACACACACTCACACACAATAAATCTAATTATTTAATAAATAAGCTGTGTGTGTATATATATATATATATATATTTTTAATATTATTAAATTTTTCAATATTACAGTCATTAATTTTATTAATATATTCAAATGATGCAATATAATTGAAATGCTAAAAAAACACAATCAAAAACAATTTTTTGGAACATGCATTTTGAAATTTCTGAAATCACAAAATGAATTGTCATGAATTAATATATATCACTATATATTACTATATTGTTATAATACAATTAATATTAATATATTAAAATAATATAACTGAAATGCTAAAAATATTACATATATTATTATTTTTTAATATATTACGTTATTATTTTATTATTATTTAAATGTTTAATATTACAGTTATTAATTGTATTAATATATTCAAATATATTAATAAAATATATAGCAATATAATTAATATGCTAAAAATCATACAATCAAGAACATCTTTTTTTAAAACATGCATTTTGAAATTTCTGGAAACTCAAAATGAACAGTCATGAATTTATCAATTAATTTAAAAATAATTATACTAAGAAAAAGTTCTTTAATATTCAATTTACACAATATTTAGAGTATAATTTCCTGAAAAGTATTTCTAAACAATAAGTTAAACGGGTGACAGTCCATGATTAACCTGTTCCTCACTGGATGATAATGAACACAAACGTTAGACTGAATGAAGTATATGAATATCTTATCTAATGCTGATGATAACATCACATTACAAAACACTTAATCACAGATCAACGTCCTCCAGATTCACCTCAGGATCCATTGCAAAAATAACATTCACAGCAAATCTTTATTGTTGTCCAGGTTTCACTTGTTCAGAGCTGAAGTGAAGCAAAAGCGCCACCTGGTGTCAAAAAGACGCCACTGCATGAAAAACACCTACATTAATGAATGTCAGAGAGAAATCAAGCATCTAAAATTGTGCAAAACCTCCTTTTATTTATTGTTCAGCATTAATTCCACCTGTACAATCGCAGTTCATACAGCATGACCGAAGACCAGGAGATCCGACAGGTCTGACGACAGAAACAAGATCCAGAGAGCATCCTGATAACATTCTTCCTGTCCAATCACACCACTCACATAGATTATTTACAGTGAAGATCTACACCTGACCGCATCACGCCTGCACGTCTGACAGAGTCGAGGAGAGAAGGTGCATTAGAGAGAATCAGACGCAGGCCGTGTCATAAACGCCACAAAATACAATCTTACAACCGTTCCAGAGCAACAGAATACAGTCAAAACACACGAGATACGCCGGCAGTCAAACGATTGGACGTAAAACACTGAATTTATGTTTGCAGCTAAAAACCTTCTGATCGAAAAGCATCTGCTTAAATGACTGACATTCGTTTTGCAGACAAAAATAAACTGAGAATATATATGAATTTCTTGACATTTTTTTGGTAACACTTTACAGTCAGAATCACTCTAAAAATGCTGGGTTAAAAACAACCCAAGTTGGGTTGAAAATGGACAAACCCAGCAGTTGGGTTAAATGTTTGCTCAACCTGCTGGGTAGTTTTATTTAACTCAACTATTGATTAAAAATGACTGTATTGTTTACTTAAAATGAACCCAAAGTATGTTGGAAATTAACGTTTATTAACATTGTTTAATAAATGAACATTTATTAACAAGTTTAATGAAGAATAATTAAACAATAAACATTTATTAAATTGCTTATTAATAAATGTTCAACTTTTGATCATTATTGTTTCCTCTAGTAATTATGTGTCTGGTTTTTAATTTCCAACATATTTTGGGTTCATTTTAAACCAGACATGTAGTCATTTTTACACAAGAGTTGAGTTAAATAAAACTACCCAGCAGGTTTTGCAAACATTTAACCCAACCGCTGGGTTAAAACAGCCCAATCGTTGGGTTAAAACAGCCCAATCGTTGGGTTAAAACAGC
This sequence comes from Hypophthalmichthys molitrix, assembly GCA_037950675.1. Taxonomy (NCBI): domain Eukaryota; kingdom Metazoa; phylum Chordata; class Actinopteri; order Cypriniformes; family Xenocyprididae; genus Hypophthalmichthys; species Hypophthalmichthys molitrix. The sequence goes on from CM075509.1 coordinate 1,017,502, forward strand.
CCAATCGTTGGGTTAAAACAACCAATCGCTGGGTTAAAACAGCCAAAGCGTTGGGTTAAAACAACCAACCGCTGGGTTAAAACAACCCAATCGTTGGGTTAAAACAACCCAAATGCTGGGTTAAAACAACCCAATCATTGGGTTAAAACAGCCCAAGCGTTGGGTTAAAACAACCCAAATGCTGGGTTAAAACAACCCAATCATTGGGTTAAAACAGCCCAATCATTGGGTTAAAACAGCCCAAGCGTTGGGTTAAAACAACCCAAATGCTGGGTTAAAACAACCCAACCACTGGGTTATAACAACCAATCGCTGGATTTGTCCATTTTCAACCCATTTTGGGTTGTTTTTAACCTAGAGTGTTCATTTGTCAACATTAGTTAACTATATTAGTTGTTTAGAACATGAGCTGGCAATGAACAAATGTACTTTTATTATCTAACGTTAACAAAGATGAATAAATACTGTAACAAATGTACTGCTCATTGTTCGTTAAAGGAAGCTTATTGTAAAGTGTTACTGACAATTCTGATTTTTATGGAATTTTGCAGTGTTTATTATAATTTATCCGTTACACTTGAATAAATGTCACAATAGGGAAAAAGAGATGATCTCAACTCTGATTTTAATTTGTGTCACATGTTTTGATCCTTACATCATTCCCAGTTTGCATGAGTTTACTATTATAACACGTGGAAAAGTGTCGGAATGAAGAATGTCCAAACGTTTGACTGCAGGTAAGCTTTGTGGAAATTACCCACAAGCACTCAGGAATGTCTGAGAGTTGACAGCAGAACTTCTGACGCGTCAGCTTTAGTTTGTTCCACAGGACGGATGACATCACTGAAGGGCCCTAAACCTCACGCTTTCCCGCCGGTTCAGAAGCCGCAGACGGCGCCATCCAGAAGATAAAAGCATAAAGATGAGTAACGACGTGTCCCTGTCCTCTCATCCATGTTCTGTTCCGCGATAAATCACGCCGCGCGCTTGTACGCGTGTAAGCGGAGCTCAGTGAGCTGAGGAACAAAAGACAGGAAATTGATTTCAGCAGGAAACTCAGAGATAAATACATCTGGGATATTAATACGTGTCATCAGTCAGAAAAAGCAGCAGATAACGTCTTACAAACACAATAAGAATGCACAAAGATTCATCATTTACTATCCAGAGATGGGAAAACATTTTTAAATGACTTTTTTTGTTTTTCATGTTTATAGATATTTAGTGATCCGTCAAACAAATTAGAACTGATATGAAAAAGAGTTCGAGCGAGAGAAAATCAGAACAGTGTCATTGGCCGACGTCTCCTCCAATCAGGCGCTCGTCTGCTTTTGACTGACGGCAGCTCAACTCAGAGGTCAGAAAGGGTCGTGGGCGGGGCTTATTGCACTCGATAAAAGCGTGTGTGGAGTTTTCCTTCATCTCATCTAAACGGAGGGTCGCACATCCGCCCCACACGGGAAATCCACACCGGAGGAGATCCGCATCCCATACTAAAAAGAAAGTATAGATGGAATAGAGTCGAGGAACGACGGCGGGCAGGAGAGAGAGATGCCGGGCACTTCTCCGTTTCCGCCCGGAAATGTGTCCGTCTCGACCGTCTCTGCAGGAAACCGATCCGTTCAGCTGGAGTAGATCTGGGTGCCGATGACACGCATGATTTCCTTCTGGATCTTGGGCTCCTGTGTGTTAATATTAGCATCTCCCACCTGACCGTCCTCATACCTGAGAGAGACACATGAGACGGCACACATCACATTTAAAGAATATTTCATCCAGAAATCAAGATGACAAAATTTTGTGTGTGAGCTAAGCTATTTTTATTATTCTGCAATATTTATTAATGTACAGCAGCAGCACTGTACAATATATTTATATATGCAGTATGTAAATCAATCGTATTTATCAAACTACCTGAACACAGTCACAATTTCTGTGCATATTAATATGTGTACATACATTATTTTTGTCTGTGCTTTGTGTATTTCTATACACATTTTATTTACTTTATATTAGTGCTGTCAAATCAATTAATCACGATTAATCGGATCTAACATAAAAGTTTGTAGATACATACATTATTTATTTACAAACTTTTATGTCAGATGCGACTAATTGCAATTAATCAATTTGACAGGACTACTTTATATATTTTTATTTTTGACCTAAGAGGCCATGCATTATTATTTTCTTTCGTTTTCTCGTAATATAGAATCAATTTTCTAGTGATCTCAACATAAATTGATTCTCATGATACTGACATAGCAAAACAGTTGTTTATTCATGATTCTGATATAACAAAACTCAACATGATAAAAACAAGATCATTAGAAAACAAAGTTTTGTTTATGGATGCACGATATATTGGCCACCATATCGGTATCAGCCGATATATGTTAATTTATGTTAATATATGTTAATGTTATCATTATCGGCCTGATAAGAAAATTTGGCCGATATTTTAAAGCCGATAATGGATTATTTCGGTTATCGGCTTTCAAATATAAAGAATTATCGGTTATTGTATCGGCCGATATATGCTAATTTTTAATGTTATCGTTATCGGCCTGATAAGAAAATTTGTCTGATATATTAAAGCCATTAAATAATGGATTATTTTGGTTATCGGCTTTCAAATATAAAGAATTATCGGTTATCGCATCGGCCGATATATGCTAATTTTCAATGTAATCGTTATCGGTCTGATAAAAAAATTTGGCCGATATATTAAAGGTGATAAATAATGGATTATTTCCTTCAGCTGAGACACTTCAGATGTGCACTGTTCACCATTTCATTGCTTGAAATATGATTGAAATCACTTCAAAAAGGAAAATACAGTTAAGTACAACTTACAGTGCAAGTCTGTCATATAAGCTACATAATAATATAATGAGAAAATTATAATTGTGTGCTTTGGACGTGGCTTTAATGGCGAGATTTTTGTTTTTGTAATCAGGCTCTCAAAAATTATATAAAAATTTGGATTATATCGGCCAATATATCCGTTATTGGTTTTTAAATATAAAGAATTATCGGTTATCGGTATCGGCCAAAATTTTCATATCAGTGCATACCTAGTTTTGTTTTGTTGAGATCACAATAAAACGAGAAAAAAAACAATGCATGGCCTCTTAGGGCTTCCGTAGATTCTCTGGCACAGACACTCACACGAAGAAGAAGCGTGTGCAGACGTGGTCAGACACCGGACACACCCAGATGTTTCCATGTTTCTGCAGGTCTTTTGATGTGATCACTGTGAACAGAGAAACAGAAGTTATTATCATTAACTAAAACTATTAAAAACAGTTCTGTTAACTGAAATAAAGCTGAAATAAAATAAAGCATAAATATTAGTTGAAAAATAAACTGACTTAAGATTAAGTTGAAGCACTAAAATTATTATCTATCCCCGCCATTGACAGAATTTTCCGGCTTTCCATGTTTTCACTGTTATACAGTAGGGGGCGCTGTTACATATCTTCTGAAAGAGTACAGAATCTATGGATCAAAACACTGACAAAAAAGGAGCAGAAACAAGCAAAAGAAGTATTTCTTATGCACATTGTATTTATCTTTAAAAACGTGATTTTCTCAGCTGTTTGTTCAAAATGTTGCTTTTTTAATGAAACTTGCCCACATTCAAGTGTTGATAAAAGAAGAATGCATGAAGCTAGAGTAATTTTTTTTTGTTTTTTATTATTATTATTTTTTGTTTAAAAGCAGAGACTCTGTTCTTTCTTTTGATATATTTACATGTTCAGATATTAATACGACAAAATATTCTGGGGGCCATGATTTTTTTTTTTGAAAATTATCAAAAAAGCTGATGGTGACGGGGAAAGAGTTAACTGGCAATAAATAAAAAATTAAAACTGAAATAAAAATACAGTAAATTAAAGCAATATTTAAAACAAAAAAAAACAATAAAATGACAAAAGCACATAACGAAATTACAAAAAAACTAAAATTAACATTAAAATTAACAAAAAATATACAAATAAAAGCTCATTCAAAACATGAATGCAACTATAATAAAACTGAAATAACACTTCACACTCAGCATCTCATGCACACGCTTTGGTTGAGAAACAGGGTTTAAGAGAACACAAGTCAGTTTATTCAATATATAATTTTGTTTTTCTTTCTCTAATCAAAATGTATCACATGAGGTTTCTCTCGTCTCCTCAGCTGTCATGGGCTGTGTTCAAAATCGCCCCCTTTACCCTCATTCACTATTCCCTACATTAGTCCAGTAATATAGTCCACATGAGGGAGTGTATAAACCTTATACACCATTTAATAATCAATTTAAACGGAATGTATGCCTGTATGATATTACGCTGTACCCACATTGGACCAGCGGTTTGGAAAATGGATGGACGAATGGTTCAGCTGCGGGCGCCATCTTCTGGTCAGATGCAGGAATTCATTTGGCTTTCGGATTATGGGTATTCTCTAGCCGTTGAGTTGTACATTTGTAATTGCAGTGCATTGTGGGATTGATTGAATAAGTGCATTTGATAACGTCCACTATGGTTTCAGACACCACTACAAGTGGCTGTCCCCTCAAATAGTGCCCTTTTTAAGGGTATAGGGGGCAATTTTGAACACAGCCATGGTTTCTAAGCATTTGTTTCCATAGTTCCTCATTTGTTAATTGATTAATCCCACCTGTTCCTTGTTTGCTCCCTCCCTTTAGGGGAGGCATGACAACAATGTTTGTTGTTCTGGCTTAAGTCGTGAATAAAAGTGACTGCTGCGATTAGATTCTCCCTCAACTCTAGCTGTGACACTGTTTTCTGTGCAAGACTGTGAGATCAGGTGTTTGAGATGCGTTACCTTCACAGAGAGCGATGCAGTTTAAATTCCTGCTCTGGAGGAAACGCGACTGTATCGGCCGACTCTGCTGAAGCACAAACACACACGTTTATACCTCTGATGAGCACAGATTGTAAATACACGTGACGTCACTGTCGTACCTGTGGCATTGTGTTCATTCGATTATAACGCTGGACGAGTTCATCTTTAGTGGGCATGCGATGCTGTCCCTTCCCCATTCCTAAACACACACAAACACACAGAAATATAATAAATCTATGTGACATTTCATCTCATCTCCAGTGAAATGATGTTGGTGTTTGAATGAAGCCAGAACAAAATCGTAGAATTAAGTAACTTATGTTTTTCTGTATACAGCTTGTTAAATTTCTAATCTTGTTGTAGACACTCTTTTTTATGAGAGAGAGATTTTGTCCTGGATCTTCTCTGATTACTGTAGTTTTAAAGAAATTTTAACTGGAAAACATTTGGAAGCCTGTTTCCGCCACTAAACTCACAATTGCGAGAAATAAAGTCAGAATTGCGAGTTATAAACTCACAATTGCAAGATATAAACTCGCAATTCTGACTTTTTTCCTCACAATTCTGACCTCTTTTCTCAGAATTGTGAAATATAAACTTGCAATGACGAGTTTATAACTCATAATTATGACTTTATAACTTGCAATTGTGTGTTATAAACTCAAAATTCTGAGAAAAAAGTTAGAATTGCGAGATTATTGCAATTATACATTTTTTATTCAGTGGCGGAAACAAGCTTCCATAAAAACAATACAAAATACTGATGAAGAAAATGATTTTTAGCAGTGTGAAAAAGGAAAAACAGAATTATTGATTCAAAAAGAGTATTAAAATCAAAGCATCCATGCACAGCAAAACATTCAAATGGATCAGAAAATAATGGCTGATGTGTTTGTTACAGAGAGAGAGACTGAGATGTGGTTTTAGATGGTTTCAGATGCTCTGAAGAACAGCTCAGCTGACACAAACCCACAGCGGACACATGGAGGACGCAGGTTTGGATCGTACCTGAGTATCCAAAGGAAATACTGGATATGGGGCTCAGATAGATGCCCTTCCCATACGCTGCTCCATGCAGCTTTGATGAAAGAGAAGAACAGGAGAGAGTTACACGACGAACACGCTCCCCGTGGAAGAGAAACAGAACGCGGCAGATACACTTTCACATGTGAGCCGAAGAGTCAGATCAACACAACACTGCAAAAAAGATTTTCTCCCTCTGTATTTTTGTCTTGTTTTCCATTACAAATATCTTGAACATGATATACTCTAAAAAATGCTGGGTTAAAATCAACCCAAAGCTGGGTTAAAAATGGACAAACTCAGTGATTTTGGGTTGTTTTAACCCAGCGGTTGGGTTAAATGTTTGAACATCCTGCTGGGTAGTTTTATTAACTCAACTATTGTTTAAAAATGACTGTATTGCTTACTTAAAATGAATCCAAAATAGGTTAACAAACATTTAACCCAACCGCTGGGTCAAAACAACCCAATCATAATTAATAAATACAACCCAATCATAATTAATATATATAACCCAATCTCTGTGTCAAAACAACCCAATCACAAATAATAAATATAACCTAATCTCTGGGTTAAAACAACCCAATCATAATTAATATATATAACCCAATCTCTGGGTCAAAACAACCCAATCATAATTAATAAATATAACCCAATCTCTGGGTTAAAACAACCCAATCATAATTCATAAATATAACCCAATCTCTGGGTTAAACCAACCCAATCATAATTAATATATATAACCCAATCTCTGGGTCAAAACAACCCAATCACAAATAATAAATATAACCTAATCTCTGGGTTAAAACAACCCAACCGCTGGGTTAAAACAACCCAATCATAATTCATAAATATAACCCAATCTCTGGGTCAAAACAACCCAATCATAATTAATGAATATAACCCAATCTCTGGGTCAAAACAACCCAATCATAATTAATGAATATAACCCAATCTCTGGGTCAAAACAACCCAATCATAATTAATGAATATAACCCAATCTCTGGGTCAAAACAACCCAATCATAATTAATGAATATAACCCAATCTCTGGGTCAAAACAACCCAATCATAATTAATGAATATAACCCAATCTCTGGGTCAAAACAACCCAATCATAATTAATGAATATAACCCAATCTCTGGGTCAAAACAACCCAATCATAATTAATGAATATAACCCAATCTCTGGGTTAAAACAACCCAATCATAATTCATAAATATAACCCAATCTCTGGGTCAAAACAACCCAATCATAATTAATGAATATAACCCAATCTCTGGGTCAAAACAACCCAATCATAATTAATGAATATAACCCAATCTCTGGGTTAAAACAACCCAATCATAATTCATAAATATAACCCAATCTCTGGGTCAAAACAACCCAATCATAATTAATGAATATAACCCAATCTCTGGGTTAAAACAACCCAATCATAATTCATAAATATAACCCAATCTCTGGGTCAAAACAACCCAATCATAATTAATGAATATAACCCAATCTCTGGGTCAAAACAACCCAATCATAATTAATGAATATAACCCAATCTCTGGGTTAAAACAACCCAAAAACTGGGTTAAAACAACCCAATCATAATTCATAAATATAACCCAATCTCTCGGTCAAAACAACCCAATCATAATTAATGAATATAACCCAATCTCTGGGTCAAAACAACCCAATCATAATTAATGAATATAACCCAATCTCTGGGTTAAAACAACCCAAACATAATTTTTGGTTTTGTCCATTTTTAACCCAACTTGGGTTGTTTTTAAACCAGCATCGTTTAGAGTGTAGAAAAATATGTCAGAGGGGTCATAAAAATAATCTTGTTTTCTGACCTCACTGACATGCCTTTTTCACACTTCTCAAGTAAATGTATCTTGGTTTAAGAATTTTTAGATATTTTTAACAGAAAACAAGACAAAAATACTAAGAAAGTTGCAGTGCACCAAAAAGAACAACACACAGAAACACACACAACTCTGACATGATCACAGACGTATGAGGCGATTCATTCAATGACACCGGCCAATCACAGCCAAGAATGAAAACAGCATCATGTGAGAATATGGAGTAATGCATGAGGAATGAGTGACGCAGGAAAGACCTGCTCAGGAAGAAGATGGATGATGATGGCTTCCAGTGAAGACAGTGATACATGAACAAGAGTTTACAGCTAAGACTGAATGAAATTACAGACGTCCTTCCAGGAGAAAAACATGACGTCAACAAGCAACAGAAGACATGGAGATGATCAACATGGACAGATGTCATAACAACAGATCATTTTGTTGTTTTCTTGGACACAAACCCCTTAGAAACCTCATTAAACGCCACATTCACTCTGATCTCAAAGTCTTCAGTGAAATGCAAAGAAACAGCACTGGAGACCGACTCATATTCATCTTCATTCATGATCAGAATACGGCCAATCATACACCATCCATTCTTTAATAAGTTCTGGTGTCTGGTGTCATAAATGTAATCTGGACAGTCTGAGAACATGAGGAGACGTTCTGAGATCAGCTGACTGATGTCATTTACATACCTGCAGTTTAGTATAAGAGGCATTGACCAGTCCATTTCTCAGAACCGAGTGCCAGTTCTCAATATGGGAACCACTAGAGAGAGAGAGAGAGAGAAATATAGCAGTAAGTAAATGTTACGATGCTCAATATTGATATGATAAAACTGCTGAAAAAACCCACAGACCACAATATTATAGAGAGCTGATGCCTCTTTCGACCCACAAGCAACCCTTCATACAACAGCATAGCAGACGTCCTATAGTTTTGCACCACTCACATTTCAGAAAATGTCACAATCGAGTTTTATAAATGTGACAAAAGATTCTGATGACCTGTACACTATGATGCAACGTTCAGAAAGGAACAGCACAGCGGATGTTTGTTAAATCCGGCACAGGTGTATTTTTAAACACAGCCGTCTGGAGATATTTCTGCTGCTTGAAAGAGTTACACTAGACTTTTGTTGGCTGTTTTTGGACGACTTTTATTTCTCGTAAGGTCTAAAAGTGGAAACGTGTCCACAAAAATAACATAAAAAGCACAGAAATAGCAGCAAAAAAGCATTGTCCTGGCATTTTCTAATTTAGACCACCTGGAGTTGAATCAAATTTACTTGAAGTCTTCACCCAAAATAAGTTTTTTATTATTTTTAATCCTCTTGATATTATTGTACTGGTGGTCTGTCAGGAACATTTCACTGCGCTCTGAATAGTAACCTGATCAACGACTTATAAATCTGATTTCTTGGCAGATTTAAATGAATAGGCTATAAAAACTACTTAGTATTTTTGTCTTGTTTCCAGTCCAAATATTTAAAAAATTATTAAATCAAAATGAATGAGTTGTTGCTTTAAAAAAGCAAAATTATCTGCCAATGGGGTAAGAAAAATCATCTTAATTCAGACAAAAACAAGATTATTTTTCTTACCCCACTGGCGGATAATTTTGCTTGTTTTAAGCAAAAACTCACTTAATTTTTTCCCAAGAAACAAGACATTATATCTTATGGCATTTTACTACGTTAGTAAATACATCTTGATTTAAGATTTTTTAGATATTTGGACTGGAAACAAGACAAAAATACTAAGTAAGAAAAGCACTTTTTGCAGTGAACTCATATTCTTTCTAAAATGAACTGAACCTGATTATGTAAACATTTTCACATTATTGCAAGATTTTACTTGTTGAATCCAAACAAATAAGAGAATAAAAATTGAGTTCAAAATGCCATTTAATGTATTTAAAGCTAATTTTCATGCTGTTCGGTTAATGTTGGATAATAGTTCTCTCTCAACAGAACATGGGATTTGTGGATCCCAGCATGCACTATTCATGCAAAACCCCATATTCATAAGTTTTTATTGTTTTTCTAATTCTGACAGCAATGATTAGAAATAAACAAGGTTGTTGTTTTTAACATGTTACATTCAGTTTCATATTTATATTCATTTAAAACAGGGATTTTCAAACTGGGAAAAGTCTAGAGAAAAACTAAAACCTGTAAAAATAAATAAATAAATGAATAATAAGATTAAAATAAAGAAATGAGATTAAAGAAATTAATAAATATTTA